>APFE030749852.1:0-26052 GCA_000404065.3 Pinus taeda
CCATAATCATTGCACAATCTACTTAGATGTAGTAAAGGATTGAAAATTTATGTAATTCCATCAAAGTATTGAAAGATATGACTAAGGAGAAAATGCATTCATTGAAGTTTGGATGAGTGGCTCAAGATGAGCCACAAGTGAGTGTTGGGGGCCAGTTTTGAAATGGAAAAACGATGGAATTTTGAGGCAGTTTTGGGAGTTTTGTGCATAGAAGCAGAGAGACAACAGTGTAGAGAGAGTGTAGAGAGGAAACATGCAAACATGTTGTAGAAGCAAGAGCATATTCCAATTTCATGTAGGCATCAACCTGATTGAGGCACCGACCTATGAAATCTGTAACCACCAACTTGTTGTAGGCTCCAACTTGATTGGGGCACTAACCTCTAAAAATCTACGAGCACCAACTGATTGTAGGCTCCAAACCGGTTGAGGCACAAAATATGAAATACTCTTATTCCCTTTACCATGATTTTACTCAATCAACGTGGCAGTAGTTCTTACAATAATGTGATGATTAAATTTTTGATCATTGATCAAGCCATTAACTCACATCTCTTGTAGCCATTGTGAGTGAGATCAATCAACTATTAGGTTAGGTAAACCAATGATCCAGGTGGATATTGGTGGCCACCTACCTATTCCACTTGGGCACTCAACAATTTTTCTTTTAGTTTCCTTAATTGTAGCAGAATTTAAAATTTACTATTCTCCCTCTCTCACTCTTGGTCACTTAGAATTTTCTTGGAACACTCTAGCTTTGGATCAAGGAAGGAAAAGAAAGCAAAGGGAAAGGAAGGAAAGCAAGGACCAAGGAAGGAAAAGCAAGCAAAGGGAAACGGAGGAAAGAAAGGATCAAGGAAGAAGAGCAGGATCAAGTAGCTTCAGCATGAATATTTGCAGGTAATCTTTTGCATATGTGATTTTCTAGCTGGTTTGGACATGCATGGATTTTCATGTTGGTGCATGGTTCTCTTGCTATCAATGGCATGGTTTTGTCGGGTTATGACAGTGGTTTTTAGCCTAGCCTTGCCTTTTTAAGGTCACCAATGATATTGAATCCCTTATAGTAACCTCTCTCATCACATTTTTTCCCTATTGGTTAGCTGCTTGGGTGGAATTGAGAGGATGGTGTGTTACATTATAATAGTAATGTTGAATTTTGTATGAAGAGGGAGTGAATTTATGGACCGATATCTTGCATAACCAGGGGTTAAAGGATATCTCTCAGAAACTTTAGGTTGTAGAAGACCTAATAGAAATAATTTTTACTATTATTGCTAAGAAGTGGTTGTTGGACAAGGAGATAATGAGGGACATCAAGCATGAATTAGCACATAAAGTGGAAGACTTGCAAGAGTAAGCATTATAGTTTACAAACAAAGTTGGAATAGTACAACAAGAAAATAACCTTGTTGTGGACAACATGAAGCAATGACTTACCTCTACCATGACACTCCAGTTTTGACTAGTTCTGAGCAGTTTTTCACGAAGAACTTCTGGGAAAAGATGTAATCAGTTGATCTTGTTTCTTTAGGGTATGAAACAAAACTTTTAGGGGTTTAGAAGCCCTTGGTTTATGGACATATGTGATTGGGTTTGCAATGCCCAAATATGTCTATAACAAGGTATTGTGCATGTCAAATGGAGATCATTTGCCAAAGTTACGACCCCGTGAAGTTGGTGTACCAACTAATCCTAACGGTGCCCACAAAAGTTTGATGCTTCACCTCTGAGGGTTATTTTTTTGGATGTTTATGATTTTCCCTTGTTTCTCAATAACAAAAAGGCCTTCGAACCTCATTGTAACATAGTTTATAAGACATGCAATAGTCATATCTCTTCTCAGAGATAAGCTACCATCACCCAAGTTAGTTTATTTCCATTTTGCATGTAAACAATTTGTAGCATTTTGTTGTTAATGAATTGAACTTCAATTTTCACTCGAGTTCCATGTTTCTATTTTAATTTATATTTCATTACATTCCTGCATACATATGGATCAATGGTATCAAGGCAATCCATTATTTCTCTATTTTTATGTGCATGTCCCCAATGAGGTTAAGGTATAAGCAGCTAGGACTTGAACTGCTTGAACCCTTGCAAGTTCGACCTCACTGACCCTGACAACCTCAAATGGTGGAAGAAAATAACGACGAGGGAGTAGGAGATCCTTTCAATTTTTTTCTCAAAGAAGCCTTTGAGTGACAAAGGAATGAGGTGATGAATAAATCTTTCTAGATCCTTCGGCAGGTATCAACCACTGAAGCATCTTCATCTAAAAAGCACCACGGGAGTGCCACCCCCTTCAAGGTACAAGTTAAATTTGATATTCCTATATTTGAAGGCCAAATAGATGTAGATGTTATAGATAATGGTTGAATTTGTTGGAAGGATTTTTTTCAGTCCATAATTTTTCCAATAGGGAAAATATTACTTTTAGACTCCTCAAGGCCGCCCCCCACATCAAGGACTAGTGGGAAACCTATTGCGAGTAGAGGGAAGAGAGGGAACCCTCACTATTTTTAGTTGCACCCACGTAGAATTCTTTATGAGACGTTGTCAAGGAACAATCTTACCCTGTGATTAGATATGAAGATAAGTACATAAAATGGACCACACTGCGGCAGGGAAGGGACCAAGACATATCAGATTTCACAAATATTTTTCATACCCTTCACACGAAGTTGGGTATCAAGGATTTCGAGCAAAATCTAGTACTCAAGTACAACAATTGTATACACAAATACATATAGGACGAGATGGAGTTCCTAGACATCTCGCTTGGCACCGCATGCTGATACATTGTCAAGATAAAAAAAAAATTAAATAGAAGAAGCGAGACTTTGGATTTACGTATCTAAAGCAAGGAAAACACACCCCAAAACCATAGAAAAAAGGATAGAGCCAAGGTGGGGTAACCCCTTGAAGCTGCAAACAAAGAACAACACCACAAAGACAAAGAAGGATAGAAGAGAGTGGTGTGAGTTCCAGAAGAGCATGGCTAAGCCATGGATTGACTTTCCATGTAAATAAAATAAAACCAAGCTCATAAGACACATATTCCAAGTTAAATAATGGGAAAACATTATAGCAGGCATCGCTTGTGGTTTATTAATGGATATGGAAATTGGCAAAGGTAAAGAGACAATAAATGACATTTAATTATGAGAAATAAAGGAAAAATAGGATAAAAGGAAGGTGAAGAGACACAAATATGCATGCAAGGGAAATTAAAGAGAAAATGAAAGAAAATGAGAAATCAACGATAAAAAGGCATTACAAAAATAGTTCACATCTTTTTCCAGTCTAGATTTTTGTCAGTTTTTTTGTTTTGGATCTATTTTAGAGAGAGAGAGAGAGAGAGAGAGAGCAAGCAAGAAAATAATAAGCAAATAAAAGCAAAGAAACTTACGAAGTAGGAAGTATTGCAACATGATAAGGTGAAGTTAGTAGATGAGAAGCAATAGGTTGTGGACAAAGAAATGGGATTGCATGTAGCTGTGGAAGCAGTATATAGGTAGGTTGTGCCAGAGCTTATGGAAGATGAAGGTAGGTTGTGCCAAAGATTATGGAGGATGATACCAAAGCAGAAGTTAAAGTCATAAAGATTGGAGAAGTTACACATGTGTTTAAATCAAATTGAGTTAAAAGTGAAATAAAGACCGTCTACGTCACAAGAAGAGCGACAAAACCACACAAAAGAGTAGAAAACAGGTGCCTAATTTGCGCAGATACAACAATTATATGCAACAACCCTGGTGAAAATTCTATTGAATAATGTAAATAAAGGAAAAAATAATACCATGGGTAAGGGACACATACTCCAAGTTGAATGTTGGGAAAATATATCCTAGTGGGCATCACTAGATGTGTGTTTTGGCTAAGGAAAGTTGGCAAAGGCATTAAAAGGAAAAAATGCATTTTTGGCACATTTATATGAAAATAAAGGAAATTAGGAGAAAAGTAAGGTGAAAGGTCACAATTTGCATGTGAGGAGGAAATTGAAGGAAAATAATGGAAAATGAAGAAATTAGAGGCCTCATTCACAAAAAGGCTTATGAGGATCAGTTGGAAAGCTCTTGACTCAGGCTTGGTCAATGTAACCTTTTGTCAGTTCAAGTTTGGAGCTCTCTCATTATTCTCTCTCTCTCACTCTTGGTCACGTAGAGTTTTCTTGGAACACTCTAGCTTTGGATCAAGGAAGGAAAAGAAAGCAAAGGGAAAGCAAGGAAAGCAAGGATCAAGGAAGAAAAAGCAAGCAAAGGGAAATGAAGGAAAGAAAGGATCAAGGGACAAGAGCAGGATCAAGCAGCTTCAGCATGAATATTTGTAGGTAATCTTTTGCATATGTGATTTGCTAGCTGGTTTGGACATGCATGGATTTTCATGTTGGTGTATGGTTCTCTTGCTATTGGTGGCATGGTTTTATCGGGTTATGATAGTGGTTTTCAGCCTAGCCTTTCCTTTTTAAGGTCACCAATGATATTGAATCCCTTATAGTAACCTCTCTCATCACATGTTTTCCCTATTAGTTAGTTGCTTGGGTGGAATTGGGAGGATGGCGTGTTACATTATAATAGTAATGTTGAATTGTGTATGAAGAGGGAGTGAATCTATGGACCAATATCTTGCATAACCAGGGGTTAAAGGATATCGCTAAGAAAATTTACTTTGTAGAAGACTCGGTAGATATAATTTTTACTATTATTGCTAAGAAGTTGTTGTTGGACAAGGAGATAATGAGGGACACCAAGCATGAATTTGTTGGCATTATGATGCACATGTTGTACTTGATGACAACCCACTCATAGAAGAACAACTCAATTGTATATAACTAGATGAGTCTACAAAAGAAATATCAGATGTAACATAATACATGGGATGCAGGACAAAGGAATTAGATGACAGATTATAGTGCAACAGTATTATTTTCGGGTTCCGCAGGTGTGCCGATCAAAAGGTGCGAACATCGGCAGGTTGCGTAGGAGCGCCAATCAAAAGGTTCGGACAGGTTCGCTGGTGTGCCAAACAAAAAGTGCGGACGTAAAGTACACGCACTTTCATGCAGAGAAACGCACGCACGTGGGAAATCTTATGATTGTTCCATGGTATTTAGTTCGACAGTTTTGATCCTATGGTTTTGGTCTGTGGTTTTGCATCTAAAGTATTGAACCCAGGTTTTGGGTCCCCAGTATTGGATCTCTATGGTTTTGGACCATGGTTTTAGTAAGGCCTAAACTATAAAAAGGAAAGGAGATCATTTTGCTAAGATAGATGTATTGAATATATTAAGGAGCATGAGATCTGAAATACTGGTGATCGGTTGCTGAGATATAGTTGGACCTGAATCAAGGAGAAACCTGAGTATTACAAGTCGGATTTACTAATGGGTCGAGATCTCTTTGGCGCATGATCAGATTTGTAAATCTGATAGTCTGGGGTATAATTGAAGACTGATAAATTGTCTATACCCAGAGGTCTGCAGGCGCGACATAATGCAGGTGCGGAGGTGCACAGGTTTTACACAGTGCAGGAACAAAGTCCGCAGGACCGACACAATGGAGATGCGGATCCCTGCAGGTTCAACATAGAGAAGGCACAGATGTTCACAGGTTACTATTGGTGAAGTTGCACATCTTTCTTGAAATTTGATTTAGCTGATTTTGTCTATTCTGCAGTGTTTTGGGTTTAGAATTGGCGTCTGGTTACAACATTCTGAGAAGTGTTTGATTGATTCTATATATTAAGGTTTTCAGTGATTCAGTTTTGAGTGATGTAAAGATTGATGTTGTTTGATTGTGTGGTTCAATGATATTGATGGGTCCAGTATGAAAATGGGATGAAACGTGGCCTTTCAAATTATGGTGTTGTGCTTCAGGAGTATCCAGTCTGAAAATTTATGAAATGTGGTACCTGGAGGAAGAAAGAGAAGGTGGTTGCCTTCTGTAGGTCGTCACCTACGTACTAGTACATCAGCTAGTACAAGAACTACAGGGGTGGTAGCTCCCTTCCAGTAGTAGCTGGAAAATGAGTAAAGGTTGGAGCATCTCAATAAGCTTGCACCTACGTACTAGTAAATGGATCGGCTAGTACAAGAGCTAAGGGAGTTGTAGCTCTCTTCCAGGAGAGTCTGGAGAATGAGAGAAGGTTGTAGCCTTCTGCAGGTAGAACCCTATGTACTAGTATAAGACTGCACCAGTACAAAATCATTGTAAAAGAAGTTTCTTATTAAAAGGAAGATTGAGACGACTTGTAGCAGGTGGTTTTCACCCACATTGCATTTCCACCTTACATCATGGTGTTCATGTGTGCTTCTTGTGTGTGATGATCTGTTCTATTTTACTGCTCCTGTTTACTGGTCATATGGTTAACTCATAAAGGATCAACTAACTGAATCATAAGTTTACTTGACATACACTTGTTGCATTACACATAGTTGTGGTTTGCCTTAGCTAAAGAAGCGTATATGAATCATAATATGGAAATGAAAAAGTTTTATTGATTTAATAATATTGATTCACCCCCCCCCTCTCAGTATTATTTCCAACAGAATTAGCACATAAAGTGGAAGACTTGTAGGAGTAAGCATTACAGTTTACAAAAAAAATTGGAATAGTACAACAAGAAAATAATGTTGCTATGGACAACATGAAGCAATGACTTACCTCTACCATGACACTTAGGGTATATGCCATAATCATTGCACAATCTACTTAGATGTAGTAAAGGATTGAAAATTTATGTAATTCCCTAAGTATTGAAAGATATGACTAAGGAGAAAATGCATTCATTGAAGTTTGGATGAGTGGCTCAAGATGAGCCACAAGTGAGTGTTGGGAGCCAGTTTTGAAAAGGAAAAACGATGGAATTTTGGGCAGTTTTGGGAGTTGTGTGCATAGAAGCAGAGAAAAAATAGTGTAGAGAGAGTGTAGAGAGGAAACATGCAAACATGTTGTAGAAGCAAGAGCATATTCCAATTTCATGTAGGCATCAACCTGATTGAGGCACCGACCTCTGAAATCTGTAACCACCAACTTGTTGTAGGCTCCAACTTGATTGGGGCACTAACCTCTAAAAATCTACAAGCACCAACTGATTGTAGGCTCCAAACTGATTGAGGCACACAATATGAAATACTCTTATTCCCTTTACCATGATTTTACTCAATCAACGTGGTAGTAGTTCTTACAATAATGTGATGATTAAATTGTTGATCATTGATCAAGCCATTAACTCGCATCTCTTGTAGCCATTATGAGTGAGATAAATCAACTATTAGGTTAGGTAAACCAATGATCCAAGTGGATATTGGTGTCCACCTGCCTATTCCACTTGGGCACTCAACAATTTTTCTTTCAGTTTCCTTAATTGTAGCACAATTTACAATTTACTATTCTCCCTCTCTCTCACTATTGGTCACTTAAGTTTTCTTGGAACACTCTAGCATTGGATCAAGGAAGGAAAAGAAAGCAAAGGGAAAGCAAGGAAAGTAAGGATCAAGGAAGGAGAGCAGGAGCAAGGGGAGCAGGATCAAGTAGCTTCAGCATGAATATTTGGAGGTAATCTTTTGCATATGTGATTTGCTAGCTGGTTTGGACATGCATGGATTTTCATGTTGGTGTATGGTTCTCTTGCTATTGGTGGCATGTTTTTGTCGGGTTATGACAATGGTTTTCAGCCTAGCCTTGCCTTTTTAAGGTCACTAATGATATTGAATCCCTTATAGTAACCTCTCTCATCACATGTTTTCCCTATTGGTTAGCTGCTTGGGTGGAATTGGGAGGATGGCGTGCTACATTATAATAGTAATGTTCAATTTTGTATGAAGAGGGAGTGAATTTATGGACCAATATCTTGCATAACGAGGGGTTAAAGGATATCGCTCAGAAAGTTTAGGTTGTAGAAGACCCGGTAGAAATAATTTTTACTATTATTGCTAAGAAGTTGTTGTTGGACAAGGAGATAATGAGGGACACCAAGCATGAATTAGCACATAAAGTGGAAGAATTTTAGGAGTAAGCATTATAGTTTACAAACAAAGTTGGAATAGTACAACAAGAAAATAATGTTGTTGTGGACAACATGAAGCAATGACCTACCTCTACCATGACACTTAGGGTATATGCCATAATCATTGCACAATCTACTTAGATGTAGTAAAGGATTGAAAATTTATGTAATTCCCTCAAAGTATTGAAAGATATGACTAAGGAGAAAATGCATTCATTGAAGTTTGGATGAGTGGCTCAAGATGAGCCACAAGTGAGTGTTGGGGTCCAGTTTTGAAATGGAAAAAACGATGGAATTTTGAGGCAGATTTGGGAGTTGTGTGCATAGAAGCAGAGAAACAACAATGTAGAGAGAGTGTAGAGAGGAAACATGCAAACATGTTGTAGAAGCAAGAGCATATTCCAATTTCATGTAGGCATTAACCTGATTAAGGCACCGACCTCTGAAATCTGTAAGCACCAACTTGTTGTAGGCTCCAACTTGATTGGGGCACTAACCTCTAAAAATCTACAAGCACCAACTGATTGTAGGCTCCAAATAGATTGAGGCACAAAATATGAAATACTCTTATTCCCTTTACCATGATTTTACTCAATCAACGTGGCACTAGTTCTTACAATAATGTGATGATTAAAGTGTTGATCATTGGTCAAGCCATTAACTTGCATCTCTTGTAGCCATTGTGAGTGAGATCAATCAACTATTAGGTTAGGTAAACCAATGATCTAGGTAGATATTGGTGGCCACTTGCCTATTCCACTTGGGCACTCAACACTTTTTCTTTCAGTTTCCTTAATTGTAGCACAATTTACTATTTTTGGCAGTTTTTTAGTCATGGACCACTTGAGTTATTTTGAGGCCCTAAATGACATTTTTCTGGAAAGTGGGAATACCAATAGCCTATGACAGGGGCTAAAAGTTTGCAGTTGAAAGTTTTATTCTTTCTATAGATATTTCTAACGAGGTATTGTGCATGTCAAATGGAGAACATTTGCCAAAGTTACGACGCCATGAAGTTGGTGTACCAACTAATCCTAACGGTGCCCAAAAACGTTTGGTGCTTCATCTCTGAGGGTTATGTTTTTGGATGTTTATGATTTTCCCTTGTTTCTCAATAATAAAAATGCCTTCAAAGCTCATTGTAACATGGTTTATAAGACATGCAGCAATCACATCTCTTCTCAGAGATAAGCTACCATCACCCAAGTTAGTTTATTTCCATTTTGCATGTAAACAGTTTGTAGCATTTTGTTGTTAATGAATTGAACTTCAATTTTCTCTTGAATTCCATGTTTCTATTTTAATCTATATTTCATTTCATTCCTGCATACATATGGATCAATGGTATCATGGCAATCCGTTATTTCTCTATATGTGCATGTCCCCAATGAGGTGGAGGTATAAGGAGCTATGGCTTGCACTTGCTGAACCTTTGCAAGTCTGGCCTCACTAACCTTGACAACCTCAAATGGAGGAAGAAAATAACGACAAGGGAGTAGGAGATCCTTTCGAGAAAAATCTAGTAGTCAAGTACAACAATTGTATACACAAATACATATAGGACGAGATGGAGTTCCTAGACATCTCCTCGCTTAGCACCGCATACCGATATGTTGTCAAGATCGAAAAAAAAAATAAATAGAAGAAGCGAGACTTCAAATTTGCGTATCCAAAGCAAGGAAAACACACCCCAAAACCATATTAGAAAGGACAGAACCAAGGTGGGGTAACCCAGGAAAACCCCTTGAAGCTGCAAACAAAGAACAACACCACGAAGATAAAGAAGGATAGAAGAGAGTGGTGTGAGTTCCACGAGAGCATGGCTAAGCCTTGGATTGACTTTCCACGTAAATAAAATAAAACCAAGCTCATAAGACACATATTCCAAGTTAAATAGAGGGAAAACATTATAGCAGGCATCACTTGTGGTTTATTAATGGATATGGAAATTGGCAAAGGCAAAGAGACAATAAATGACATTTAATTATGAGAAATAAAGGAAAAATAGGATAAAAGGAAGGTGAAGAGACACAAATATGCATGCAAGGGAAATTAAAGAGAAAATGAAAGAAAATGAGAAATCAACGATGAAAAAGGCATTAGAGAAACAATTCACATCTTTTTCCAGTATAGCTTTTTGTCAGTTTTTGTTTTGAATCAATTTTAGAGAGAGAGAGAGAGAGAGAGAGAGAGAGCAAGCAAGCAAGCAAGAAAATAATAAGCAAAGAAAAGCAAAGGGAAAGAAAAGGAAAGCAAGGGAGCACAAGGAGAAATATGGATCATTAACTACAACAGGAAGATTTTGTAGGTAACAGGTTGCATGTGTAATTTCCTTGTCGGGATGTGAATGCATGGTACATGCATTTGATTATTTTGTTCATTTGTTGTCATTGACATGGGCTTTTCCTGGATCGATAGTGGTTTCATCCTTGCATTTCCATTTCCTGGATTGCCATGGTGTGATGGGATTCATTCTTGGTTGAGACTTGGAATATTTTGGATCCAATTGAGGTGGTCTCAAGAAAATCGCAAGGGTTGGGGTGGAGATGGTTTTCTCGAGGAAGCCCTAGATGGGTGGGTGGAGACAAAAAAATTCATTATGGATGGAATGCATATATAGAAAAAATTCATAGCTCAAATTATGAGCGTTTGATGAGTTCTTTTATGTGCATAACATAAGAAGGGTCCTTTGTTTTTAGCTTTCCATCAAAAAGTGGCACGCCCAATCCATTGATTAAGAGTACATGCCAATCCCACAACATTAGTAAAATCATCAATTAGTTGTACTAGTTTTATGACTACACTTGGTTAATATCCCAATATATTGTGACTCAATCTTTTAATATGGTTATTTCAACCATGGTTGTATACATTGTGGTGCCACATTCCAAAGAAAATCCATATTTTAATTTTACACTGAAACATCCCCAAAAAAATTTTCACATGTTGAAAAGCACCTTATATTCCACAATAAAGAAATTTTCACATGTTAAGAAACATCTTATATTCCACGGCGATCAAAGCCAAATTTCTCTTCTTCCTATATTCCACAACATTGAAAGTCAAATTTCTCTTCTTAATAAAACATTTATAGCTGAGCTTTTGTTCATAAAGTAGTGTATCATCTATCACCCTACCAAGTCGTTTGGGGCACATATAAATATTCATATTCTAAATATATTATAAATGGCAATTGTAATCGAGTTATTTCCAATTCTTGCAAATAACATGTTAAATTAATAACTTTAAAGAGTACAGTACAACCTTAAATATCTTATAAATGGAAGTTGTAATTGCGTTATTTCCCATTCTTGCAAATAACTTTAAACATTACTATGGTACAACCTATCTTTAAATGGTAAGCTACACACTTCACTGTAACACACTTAACTATCCTTACAGTGATAGCTATTCGTTCAATTGGGATTCCAAATTATTCTTTTCAGCATCCCACAAATGCGCGTCTTCTTCAATTTCCCTAAGCAGAGGCTGAGTCTTTGCATTGGAATCATTCAAGTTGGATTGCAAATCACTATTTTCGGTTCTATACTGCAGTAGAACCCTCTCATTTTGAACCCTTTCATCCTGCATTTGAGCTATTGTCGTGATATTCTCATTCAGCTGGGCCTTCAAGGACTCCCTTTCATCCTGCATTTGAGCTATTGTCGTGATATTCTCATTCAGCTGGGCCTTCAAGGACTCTACTTCAGCACTCAGCGCTCTATTTTTCTGACAGAGCAATCCGCCTTCACTAGCCATTGAATCAATTTTCGTTTGTAGATCTGCAGCATTGCCTTGCAATTCTTGCTTTTCAGAATCCCACAAATGCCTTTCATCTTCAAGTTTTTCATGTAATTCCCGAGTCCTTTGCTTGGATTCGTTCAATTGGGATTCCAAATTATTCTTTTCAGCATCCCACAAATGCGTGTCTTCTTCAATTTTCCTGAGCAGATCCTGAGCCTTTTCCTTGGAATCATTCAAGCTGGATTGCAAATTAACATTTTCTGTTCTATACTGTTGTAGAACCCTCTCATTTTGAACGCTTTCCTCTTGCATTTGAGCTATTGTCGAGATATTCTCATTCAACTGGGTCTTCAAGGACTCTACTTCAGCACTCAGCGCTATATTTTTCTGACAGAGCAATGCACCTTCACTAGCCATAGAATCAATCTTCGTTTGCATCTCTGCAGCATTGCCTTGCAATTCTTGCATTTCAGAATCCCACAAATGTCTGTCATCTTCAAGTTTTTTAACTAGTTCCCCAGTCCTTTCCTTGGATTCATTCAATTGAGATTCCAACTCAATCTTTTCAGCTAAAGCCCTTTGGTTCAGTGCACACATGTCTTCAATTTTCTTCTCAAATGTCCTGCGTAATGAAGACAAAAGGTTCTCCTTATCTGTATTCCACGCTTGCTCTGCAATTAATCTACTTTCAGCCATCGCCTCATTCTCCTTTCGTGCTGATGCAATCTGTAAGAAAAGTCCATCCTTTTCCACTTCCCAAGCTTTACGTGCTTCATTAAATTCTGCAGATATGACCTTGATTTTATTTGTCATCTGCAGAACACTACTTTCCAGAGTTTGTTTCTCAGAAAACACTGCTCTGCACTCCTTTTCCCTCTCAGAAATTTCTCTTGTGAACCTCTCCTCGACTTCCTGCAATTGTTGCGAAGCTTTAGAAATCCCACCCTTGTATTCCTCGTCCCTCTTTGCCAGCTGTTGTCTGAATTTCTTATCAATTTCCATCAACCGGTCACTGAGTTGTTCACCAATTTTAACTTCTTGTATGAATTGATTATCTATCTTTGACTCGAAATTTGTTGAGGCCGCTTGAAGAATATGAATCTGGGATTCCATTTCCTCTACCTTGTTTGAGAAACAGGCCTTCAAATCCTGTCGCAAGGTATTGATATCTTGAATAAGCCTTTCATTAAGCTCCCGCAACTTGGACATTTTATCTTCACATCTTTTGCAGGGGGGCTGCGAGATTTGATCATCTTTGTCATTGTCCTTATCCTCTGTGCAATGGAATCTCTTCTTTTCATCTTTGCCCATACTATTTTTTCTCCTTAACCTGCTGCCTTTGCCCATTTCGATCGGTGTTCAACAACTAACTACAACCAGAAGCACCTGTCACAAACACAAACAAAAGTAGCAGGGGACTTAAATAGCAGTTCGAAGAATATAATGTGAAACTATTGAAATTCAGACAACGCAGCCAAACTAATGCAATGCATCTGAAATATAGAGTGGTGAATCTAATGAATGCACCGCTGCTTCCACTTGGGCAGAGCAAATGCTATTTGTGAGCTTCGCGTGCTGTCAGAGCTGGTGTGATGAATGAATGAATGAATAGAATAGGTGCAAGATTGTTTGTAAATAAATACTCATCGATGGCAACGCGGTGCATAAAGATGTGGTTTCATCGCCGACTCTTCAAAACAGGAATTTTAATTGAAACCGTCGGAGTCAGCCCGCCGACCAAAGGGTTTTTTTGTTTTAGTTGGTGTGGGAAAGGCGCCCGCCGACCAAAGAGCTTGGGGGCGGGGCGTAATTCCCCTGAACCCCCGCAACAAAGGCGTAACGCTGGGTTTGGTTTTGGCGGGTGCGGGTGCGGGGACGGGGACGGGGACGGGGACGGGGCTTTGTTGTAATTCTTCTGAGCCCCAACAACTAAGGCTATTAATCCAATCCCTAAAGCAACCACTAGCTTGTCTTCTGCAAGCCTTATCTTCTTCTTCTTCTTCTCTCTCAGCTAATATAATCCATCCCAATGTGCCTAACCCTACACTTGACACAACCACAAAACTCCTTGCACTTTTGGTAAATATCTTAGCACTTCTTACCTAATGCTTAGGCATCGACACTTTTGAAATGTCTTATTTTTTACATGGGATTTTCCATGCACCTGTAAGCCACTTCATCCTATGGTGGACCCAAGTGCCCACATATCCAACTTGCTTCCCTTGGTGGCATATACACCATTCATCCATGTCTAATAAGTGTGCATAGCAATGTGCCCAAGTGCACCCAATCCATTTGTCCAAGTAATCTCAAGTTGGTCAAGTCCATCTATTTGGCTCATCTGGGTCCATCCATCTAACTCATCTTGATTCATCTATTCAACTCATCCTAATCAACTCAATTTGCACAACTATATTTAGACCTATCAGAGTCCATTTGATTATGCCCAAGTGCACCCACCAATGCATCTTATGGATGTGTGTATGATGGCATATGCAAAATGAGTGCATCCCATTATTATGATTCATGGTTATATGTACCCAAAGTCAATTTAGCCCATAACAACCTTCTATGCCTTCTCTGCGCCTTCTTTATCCAAATTATTTACCAAGCTTCTCTTGGTCTTCCTTATTAATGTAATCTACCATTTTCCGTGTGTACCCTATATATATTTATTAGCGTTTGACTCATCCATGGTGCACTTTACTAATGGACCAATGCACCCAAAACTAACTTGTCTAAATCAACAACATTCAATTATGTCCACCCATTTCAATCAATGAGTACTAAAGTGACCATATAGTAGAGGCATCAAAAGTCATTCAAGGTGAGGGACTCACATCCTCCATTATAAAAAGATAGTTGTCCTTAGAAACATCCTCAAAAACTTGTTGTCCTCAAGCTACTATCCAGACCCATGCATCCATATGCAATCAATTCATCCAATTTCTTTACATTGTTCAAGCTAGAATTGTCATGCAACTACCCTCCATTTGATTCTTTCCTTTGGACAAGTGCCTTTTCCTAACTTCTACCAACAATCGATGTTGGATGTCTTATTGTTGCAGTTGAAATATAAGTCCAACAATGACGTATTTTAGTACTATTGTTGTAATTGGCCTTCATTAAAAACATCATCAAAATGTCCCAGTGTTGCACCATCCAAACCTACTAATGCATCAATACTTTGATTAATGTGCCATGACTCTGTACATTATACTCCCTCATGACTATTGCAACCCCAACATCTACAATTCATCTCACGAGAATGCACTTCTTCATGCTCCAAATGATCACTTCTTGTGACACTTCAGTCTACTTGTACAACTCTACTATACCAAAACAAAGTCACCGACCTTACCTTCAACCGCCAAGTCATCTCCTACAACCTAGCATTCTAAGTTCTTCATTGAAGCTAACACCCTTTCTTGGTTCCCTTAGCATACACTACCAACTCATAGGAAATGGATCACACCAAGATCTATATTCAATAATAACTGTAGATCACCATCATAGCCACTACCCTAAAATGCTCCTACAATTTGTGCAAGGTGCCCAAAGTCAGATGAGTGAATTGAAAGACTTGTGTTCCTCTTGTTTAAGTGAGGCATGCCCACACTAATACTTCTATCACTTTTTACCAATGATCCCTTGATCTTTAGGCCATATTGGCAATCATCCTCAAACTTCCCAAGGAGCACTTTGTCTCATCCTAGGTTCCCATATACAAAGGGGAGGAAGCATATTCCTCATCAACTCAGTTTTATTTCTTGGTTGCACTGTCTAAGTTGAATTCATGTGTTATCTTGGTCCAATCCTTCATTTTCTTCAATTTTCCAATCATAACTAAACTACCTTTCTCCTCCAAGTAATTTTTCTTTGGCACTATTATTGTGGTCGCACAAAGAAATGTCTTCACCTCTTCCTCATGTTGTCAAGTTTCCTCCTACATCTCAAAAAGATTTCCAAGGCATTGATGTATTAGTGCCTCCTTACCTTATCCTTTATAATGAACAATAATATACCCAACCTAGTTTCAATGTGGAGATGAACATGGCTTGTTTCCATTACAAATTTGATATTTCTAACAGAACAATTCCTACTTTATCTTTCATTTCACCAAGCTTAACACTTCTACAAGTTCCTTAGGCTCTATTACCTATGCCTATGCAACAAACCACTTATGGCATCAATCAATTGATGGAAGATGGTAGGTAACTACTAAGCACACCTTTTATAGTAATAAAAAGGTTCGACCCCATATCCACTATGGTATTTACCCTAGCAAATCAGTGTCCCTAACTTCCTTCCAACAACATGCCCAAAATTGCTATCAAGGAACCTAGAACATCCAACATTATCCTTCAACAATATTGTACTTCGGATACTCCCAAGCCTCTTGGATTTGCCTTCAAAATCGTTCGTACTTGGAGTTCTTCCATCTTACTACTTCTTCCTCAGAGGAAATTCCATTATCAAATGATTTTGGTAACAAAGGAAACAAATGATAGTCTTACCTCTAGATATTGGTAATTCAAGTAACCACACAGTAACTTCCTTGTAATGAGTTTGTAACCTTGGAAACATTCCTTCTAAATAATCCTACTATATATAACATCCAAGTTTTTGCTTGGTTTATCAAAGTTTACAAATTTTTGAATCCATAACTAATCATTTGTACTAATTTGGTCTAACTTCTCCACATATGCTTGGTACAAGTGATAAATCTTGTAGTCTAAACGTTCTAATTATGTGGCCATAACTTCCATGTTGATCTTCCATTACCCTTCTTCTGCACTATCCAATTCACACATAGGCATGTCCAAAGAAATTTCTTTGAAACCACTTGCAACAATAGTGACAATGGTGAAGAGAACCAAAATGTCACCAAATTAGCTCTGAAACCACCCATGGTGATAGTGATAATGGTGAAGAGCACAAAAAATTATACTCTTATACCTCTTGTCATGAACCTGAACGCTACCCAAATTTATCTTTGCAAACTTGAGTTTGACCCAAGTTTGTTAAGTCACCTCTTACAAGCTAGACTTCTAACTTCTTCATTGAAATTAACACCCTGGCGTCTCCATTGGTAACCTTTTGACAACTACCTTTTTGAGTGGCTTTCTTGGCACTGGACTCTCCACTACCTCTGGCAAGAATTCTAGATTTTTTTCCCTTTTTCTTTGGTGATTTCTCAACTCTTGATGAATGTATTTTCTTGATAGAACTCTTTAGGGGTGAATAAGTAGTCTTAGTGGTGGATGAAGGAGTATCCCTATGGCTTGATGGACTTCTGACAGATTGCACTATAAACATGGATGAGGTTAGAAAATCCTAGCATATGTGTCTCTTTTTATGTAGTTTTTCTAATATAAAGAATTTTATTAGTGAAAAATGAAATAATCCTGAGTCAACCATGCCCTTATTCATCCTTACTCTCTTAGTCATCTTGCCTAAACTCCCGAAGAGGAAAAAGGGTAGTTTTAGGGTCTTTTTACTTGTGAAATGCACGATGAGCCTGGAGTGATATTGATAGACCTTGGTGAATCTTCCTTCACACGTGAAGTACCTTTGAATTACCTTGAGAAGCCGACTATAATGTTTCAATAAATAGTCACTAGGCACAACAACAACAAACTCTTGGTTTTTATACTCTGGTTTCATGAAATCCTTATAATTATCCAACTATAGAGGCATTCCTTTGAACCATTTCCCCCTCTCCAAAGGTATTTTTGTGGCTGATGCTATGGTGGCTTTTGTCACAATGAGTTTCAATTTACCAACTTTTACTTCATCTTCATCAAAATTTAGGGCAAATTCTTTGGTCACCTCCTTATTATACCCCTGTATCCTTTCACAGAATCTGACATAACCTGTTTGATCAAAGTCTACCCTAACGGTAGGGTTTGAGTTGATAAGTGAGAGATATTGTGGTTTAAACATCACAATCTATCCTCCCTTTGTCTTCCTCTTCTTCTCTGGAGTTTTCATTGCTAAAAACAAGACTCTGAAGATAAAAAAACTTTGAGCTAGGGTTTATTATTTTATCAAGGTTGGGGCTTCAAGATAGGGTTGAAAATGATTCTCAAACCTTAATGACTAAAACAATGCAAAGAGACCAAAACTTCTGAGTGGTAATGAAAGAGATGAAGATGCTCTATTTTGGCCTGTGCGTAGCACCATAAATGTAGCGATAGAGAGTAAGACACTTTAATTGACCAAATGACAGGCTCAAGATGCCTCCAAACTTCCTAAGACCTCTGAAAATTTCAAATAAATTTACGTAAGGTTGGCACACTAACAATTTCACGATTTCAAGGCTGATGGATAGGTGGAAAAGTCATTAGTTTTATGCGCAACACCTGCTATGCGCAGTGCTGAGGAAATGAAAGGAAAAGGGCATGGAAGTATGATCAACTCATGTCATAATAAACATGATAAATTCTAATAATTTAACGCAAGCTCCATTGTGTAGAAAAATCAGGGTTTAGAGGTCATTTAGTCGATGAAAAAGGACAAAGCTGGGTGACTGTGTGTATGTGTAATTCCCATACACAACACCACTGTGCGCAACATTGTGTAAGTGAGAAAACTTAGGTTTCCAACTTAGTTTTTAAAATTGGAAATTGGTAAATTATTTCAGATTTTAATAGAGAAAAAACCCCCAAATCATCAGACACACCTAGAAACTACATTTGATGAGGAGAACTAAACCTTTGAGCTATGTGTAGTGTTCCCTTGCATCCTATGCGTAGCGACATAACTGATCTTTTTCATGCCCTTGGAGATGAAATGTTGACAAACTATGAAGGTTGAAGGATGAACTTGCATGCAATTTGATAGATTTGAATAAAAATTCGTTCCTCCTTTGGAAATAATGGTACTTTAAGAAGATAAAAATGTTGAGTGTAGCACAAATAGGATTATGCCATATTTGGTGATGACTATTGTACATTTGCTGATGTCACCCACCATTAACTGTTCTTTAAACCTGATTGACATGACCTAATATGACTCTTATGACAATGACCTCAACATTTTCCCATAATGACATTGTTTTCCCATGATTACTAATTTCAAATGATGACCCCACATGGACCTTACAATTCAAATCAAAACTAATAGACCTCCTTTGACACACATATTTACAATGACTTGACCAATTTAACTCTTTTGCATAAATACCTCTTAGACAATAATACTTGATGAATTTATAGACTAATAGACACCCAAAATGAATAGTCAGACAAACACACTTTGATCCCTATATTATAGGGCCCTAACATTGGCTCCAATTGGGATGAAAAACTCCCAACGAGATACCAAGAACACCATAGACTAGTAGCCTTAACTATTGGGCACTTTATTTGAATATTCATAACTAAAAATAACCTAACTGACCATGACTTGACTAACTAAAACTTTATTACATATGGTAGAAACTAATTAGAAACTTAGGGCCTTCACTACGGGCTTTAATCTTTGATGGAATCCACCCACACATGTAGTAGTAAAAATAAATATGATATATACAATCGTGTGTTTAAACCAGCTGGACTTAGGTGAAGTAATACTTGAGTAACTTTCCATTAAGAGGGTCTCCAACAAGTAATTCCCCTGTTAGATATTTTAGCATATATGCCTGAGTTCCACAGAAAGCTTCAATTTTATAAAGCCCCTTCCACAAACTATCAAATTTTCCATGTTTTCCCTTTTCTTCATTCTCGACATCCGATTTCAACACAAGGTCATCAATTTGAAAGTTGTCAAATTTTACCCTCCTATCATGAATTCTTTTGATCTTGTCTTGGTGTTGGCTTGAGGGGGCCTAACCCAGGTTCAACGTTAATTAGCCAAACAAATCCCTACACTACTGGCCCTTTTGGCATCAGCCTGCAGAGCACGGACCGAAGTCTCACCCGAAGCAGTATGGGGGGATGCTGGAACCAAGTTTCCTCACCTTGAGATGGTTGTGACATTGTTTAATTCCCTCTATCCTTGCCTTCACGTAGGTTAGTTCACTCTAGGGCTTGCAAGACAATCCCTCTATTCTAGACTTCACTATCTCCCCGAAAGGGTACGATTGACCTTCGCGCAGCCCCAACCCACTGCTCAGGTATTTTTGTGCCACTATGGTAGTGTGTTGTACAGATTCCCCTATTTACTCTAAGTGACTTGCTTATCTTATCAAACAATTGTAGTTAACACCGAGTAAACATATATTCATAACTGCGTTCTATTATTCAATGTAATTGCTGTCATTCGCGCATCATATAAACACAATAAAGGAAATTCATACATAAAATATCTAGATGCATCAACAGAAAAAAGATAAAGAAATTGTAGAATATCTCTCTTTATTAATATCTTCCAAGTGTTTACAAACTCTGTCCACCCTAGGAACACAACTGTAGGGGTCCACGCACTCAGCTGCGGACTTCTACCCTAGGCCTTTGTGCACTCAGCTGCAGAGCCTCTACCTACGCTACAACCCAAGACTTAGACTTCTTATTTCAGAGCTACGACTCTCTTACATGATCAATCATTCTATGTCCTTTATAAAACTATTTAGAGCTGAGTTCTTTTTATACAATCCCATGGTCCATGGACCATGGGATCTCTTACAACTAAATTTACTTTACAAAAATAAGGGTGGACTACCCTTTATGACACATAACACCTTCGTGCTCCGTGACCACAAAATGTGGAGACATACCATTTTATTACAAAATTTAACTCAAACAAGGGCTTTTAGCCCTAAAACTGCCCTTGGGGGATCCTGCTTCCAACAGGCCCCCAACACAAACATCGTGACTCGCCCTCGAGTCACTCAGTAGGTGAGGAGATCTTTGCGTGAAGCCCATCTAGCTCAACTGGTATGAACGCTACCTCCACCCTGCACTGAGTTGCCGCCTGCTTTGCATCTTCCACTGTCTTCTCAGTCACTGCTCCTGCGCTGTCAGCCTAAAACTTTTGCTCTCATGCCTCCTTTAAGATACCTTCATCTAGTCACAAGGCCAGACCGCTAGTGTATGGTTTCAAGTGACTGCCATTCACCTTTCCGGGGAAGGGTTCTCCATTCAATTTGACCAGTTGTACCACTCCTCCATTGGTAATCTCCTTAATAACATAAGGCCCTAACCAGTGCATCCTAAACTCCCCAGGAAATTTATCAAACTTACTATCATGTAATAAAACCAGGGCATTTACCTTAAATGTGCGTAGCTTGATGTGTTGATCATGCCATGTCTTTTCACGCTGCTTTTGGACCTACTGGTGAAATCTAGCCAAAAATCTCTCTTCTTCGAGCTCATCCAGCTGTGCAAGCCTCTCCTCTAGGGCTCTGTGATCCGTCAAACATATGAGAATTGCTATGCGCAGACTAGGCATGATGTATTCCATAGGCATTATCACTTCAATGCCATAAACAAGCCTAAAGGGGGTTTGTCCAGTCAACTTCTTGCATGTCGTTCAATAAGCCCATAATACTGCAGGTATGCGTTGGTCCCAATCACTTCGCTGAGCATTGCAAACCTTGGTCAACACATTTTGGAGCACCTTGTTGAGCGCCTCTATCATTCCGTTAACCTACAGGGCATAAGGTGTGCTCTTCTAGTGGTATACCTGAAATTCTTCCATCAATGCACTGATCGTCTCATTGAGGAAGTGTGTACCTAAGGAAAGTGAAGAAGTGATGAGCCTCATCATTGAGAAATTATATGGGCCTTAATTGGCCTTAATTCACCTCCTAGCGTAGTCAAACCAACTATTCTCACAACTTATTTCATACTTTTGATTATATTTTGTTTATGAAATGAGTTAGAGTTGGATATTTGGTTGTGTGGTCTAATGTGCATGTAATGCAGGAATAAAGGGGTAAAGGCAAGGGAAAATGCAGGTATAAAGGATAAAAGAAAATAACTATGGAAAAGACCTTGGAAAAGACTCGAATGGGACAAGGAAGAGTAACTATAGGATTTAAATCCTCGTCGTTTACTACCCCTCCATTCGAATATTCCACCATGAGCTCAAAGTGCACATAGTCATCACTTTGAAGACTAAAAGACAACCAAGCATGTGAAAAGGACAGAAAACAATTTATCTTAAGTTGGGAGCCAAGCCTCCCTAATGAGAGGGAAGTCATTAGAGACTTTAAATGTATAAATAGAGAGGCTTAGGACCTTATTAGGATTTAGACTTCTATTGTAAAACTCTATTTTATTTCTGAGTTGCAATGACTTGTGACAGTTTTCTTTGTAATCCATGGTTTCTACAATAACAATGAGTTTTGTTTAAGCCAGCTCTGAGTTAACTTCGAGCGCTGAAGCTCTTGGGTTAGGGCCTGACCCAAACAACCACAACTCCTCTTTACTATACATTTATGCTAGCATAGAGTTCTGTTCTATTCATTTGTTTAAGTAGCTTCCTAGTTCTATTTACCTCCTTAAATAGATTTCTGGTTTACTTGTTCATTTGCTTAAATAGATTCATGGTTTTTCATTGGTTATTTGCTGAAGTATCTTTTTGGTCCTGTTCATCTGTGTTGTGCTTTAGTTTACTTCCATTTCAGCCTTCTTTCAGTTCACAGGTTAGTTAAAAGAAAAATATCACTATTAGGTTGTGTGCAGGTGTCTCGGCCTCATCTCCTCCCTCTGGGACCATCACCTGAGGAAGGGACCCTCTAGCAACCCCAAAAACACAGTCTTTGGTTCTCGCATGGGCTATGGAGTTCACAGTTTAACGAAGTTACTCGTTCACCATCACTGGTTCTCTCTGTCATTTTCATTTGAAACCGCTTCCAGCTCATTTCTCATCCATCGCTTCATTGTAGTCTGATCACCAACAAACCTTCACAATCACCATATGATTCACTATTTTCTCCAACTGCTGCCTCGCATGGAGTCCACCACTCACTTTATGAACTTTAAGTCCCCACCGTCGATCTACCTCACCTAATCCGATGGCTGTCGCTTCACTCGATCACCAACTAGCTTGGCTGATCTCCACCATTGATCAGCCCTGCTTGATCCAACAGTTATCGTGTGATATCACGTAGATTTATTTCCAATCATTATCCTTCTGCGGGCACCCAATGGGAGTGGTTTCTCTTTGCTACGTGTGGCCCAGTTGGGCTAATCGCGCAAAATTTTAGAAAACCACTTACAACTTTGAGGGCGCGCGATATACAACTTACCGCCCTCTAACCCTGCTCCATCAATTCCGCACGTTTCTTTTTCCCACGATCTAGTCTCTGCTATCCATCTGTGGATTAATCCTTTCCTTCCATCTCTTGACTTAGCCTCAACGATATAATCTCATCCGTCTATCTTTGGTTAACCCTGTTTGTTCATCTATTCACTCAACCGCCGCGATATAATCTCCACTGTTCATCCTGTTAGTTAACCTTGTTCGCCCATCTATCTACGCGATCCAATCTCCGCCATTCATTTTCCTTTCACCTGGTTGATCCAACGATTCTTATGCACTGTTGCTCCCTCACGTCCTCCTTTCACTGATTTCAACCTCTGATTGCTTTTTTCGGCTGAAACGTGATTTAACCTAAGTTTCTTTGTTACACCTTAGTCTAGTTTTGATGCTCTTTACTTCTGCAACTTATATAATTAGCATTAGGTTAGTGTTGATCTAGCAATTCTTCTTAGCATAGCTATTTAATTGGCTAGTAGGTTATGGTGTAAGTTTAGCATTTCATGTTGTCAAATGCCCACACTACATCCAACACTTCTTCAGTGATGGTGAATTGGAAGACCCTTTAGGTGAGAAACCTTACCTATTTGAGGAATCTATAGAAGAAGAAGAAGAGGAAGAAACCGTTCCTACTGAACCAATAGTTGGAAACCAAAATTACAGGGGAAATAGAGAGAGAATTGAGAGTGCCTTCCCCATCACAGAAACCAATGGGGACACTAAGATGAAGAATATAAGCCCCTCTGCTCTACCTCATTTCCATGGCCTGACCACAGAGGACCCTGACACTTTATTATTTGAGTTTTATGTTATATGCTGAACCTATGAATATACAGAGGATGAGCAAAAGTTAAAACTATTCCCATCTACCCTCAAGGATGTAGCATTATGCTGGTTCATGGGTTTACCTGGAGATAGCATCACAACTTGGGCTTAGATGCAACAAAATTTTAACAACAAATATAAGGACTATTGTAGGTCAAAGGATACTAAAGAATAGATTTTTAGGATGAATATAGGCCATGATGAATCCCTAGAAGACTATGAAGAAATATTTGAGCTTAGCTACAAAAGGGCAAGGTGCACACTTGACCCTAAGTCACTAAAGTTAGTCCTGCTTAGAGGAGTAAGGGAAGATCTTTTGGATACCGGACATATGATAGCAGGAGGATATGTCTACCAATTACCCTATGAGGATATCAGGATTGTCTTTAGAAGCCATTCTAGGTCATCCAGGAAGAAAGGTAGGGGTAGTCAACCTATGACCAGTACATCATCCTCTAACTTATCCATCAAAGGTGAAATTGGAAATATGTTGGAAAATTTCAAAAGTGACATGATGCAAACCTTGTCTTGCAATTGGACACCATGAACATCAAAAGGAAGCAAGAGGAAGCAGAGAGAGCCTTGGCCATCTTTTATCCTAGATGTACTAGGAGGCATCCTAGGAACGAATGTCCATTAAACTGTATTAATCTTTGCTCAGTCTATGAAGAAATCCACTCCACAGACAAGTGCCCTTCTTTACTTGGACTCAAAGTTGTATATCAAGGAGTTGAAGGGGTCACTAAGCAGCTTTGCTACATCAACCAAAGGAGACCTTCTGGGTCTAGACAATACCAGCAGGGTGTACAAGGGCCATCCCATGCATATTACGACCCCAACCAAACCATAGCTATACCTTCTTGGGGACCCCCCGCTCATCCTTCCTGGTCTACACCCACTCCTTGGTCCTATGCATCTCAGTATCAACCCCAACCAACCAGCCAATCATTTCAACCTTATGTTCAGCCACAACATCAGTGGAATACTCCAGCTTAGGGGTGGAGGCCCCAATTCAACAATGTTTCAGCCCTATTTCCTCCACCACCTAACCAACCACAACTCCTACACTCTGCTCCACCTAAGTAACCCCAGATGCCTGCCCAGCCAAATCTAAACCCAAACAATAGGCATGCTCAAAAAGCATACAATGGAGAGACATCATACCCAGCTTAGACTATAGAAATCCAGGAGATCAACCTAAGATCCGGGAGAATTATCCTAGACAAAAAACCTCCCTTTCCACATAGGGAGGTTCAGGAACAAAGAGAGGAAAACAACCTTAAAGTAAATCCACCCTTTCCTGAAAGACTAGCCCAACCACTCCAGCCTACCCCAGAAGAAACTAAACTTCTGAGAGAATTGAAAAACCTATGTGTAAAGATCCCCCTTCTCTATGCAATCAAAGATGTCCCTATTTACAATAAGTTGATTAAGGAGAAGTGCTTCAAGCATCTAGGAAGAAGGAAAAGGGATGCCCCTACCATTAATGTCATTAGGCAGTGGTCTAACTTAATGTTGGGGCAGGTAATATGTCCAAAATATTTAGACCCTAGAAGCCCTGTAGTAGATGTGCACATCAATGGCACCATTGTACCACACACTTTGATTGATCTTTGGGCTGCCGATGACTAAGGACACCTTGCTCAAGCTCAACCTACAAGGGTCACTAAGGAAGACCACAACAGTTCTGCAACTTGCAGACCGTTCCACAGTCACCCCTGAGGGAATTGTGGAGGATGTGATGGTCTCCATTAACTCCTGGGAGTACCCTTCAGATTTCCTAATTCTACAACCTAAGGCTAAGCTTATTAGTTACCCTCTCATCCTTGAAAGGCCATGGTTGGCCACAAATGATGCTTACATTAGTTGTAGAGCTGGGAATATGACCATCAAGAATGGGCATATGTCCAAACATACCCTCCTACTCAACCTACCCTAGAGCATGATTTACCTTTATGGTTAGAGGAGGAGGAAGAAGACGAAGCTTATTCTGCCCACCTTTATGCTTTTGAAACAACCAAAGGAGGATGACAACAAGATGAGGATCGCTTAATTGAGCACTTTATCCAAATTCCAACTCCTAGTTCACTGCCATTAGAAGGTGAAGTAAAGGAAGCCCATAAAAATCATCCAATTAACTTATGCTTGGCCAATTCCAACCCACTTCATGTCAAAATCATAGAATTTGGCTCAGAGAAGACTTTGAACATTAACCCATCTCTTTCTGCTTTAGAAGAGGAAAAGCTATGCTACTTGTTGAGAGAG
>APFE030749853.1:0-14643 GCA_000404065.3 Pinus taeda
AGCTTCCTCATTGATATCTTCAAGGTAACCAACAATTGCACTAATCAAAGAAAAAATATAATTAAATATTCCTACATGCCACTATTTTTTAGGCTAGGGAATTGCAAGTTTGTTTTGAACATCGTAACCAATGAATGAGATTTTCATGATAAATATTAGAAGGTACGAAATATATATAAATATGGAAGATAAAACATACCCATGTAGAAATAGGAAGAGCATGAAACAGCTATGAGAAGTGGCTTTAAATATAAGAGAACCAAAAAGTACCAAAACATGAATATAGAAATAAAAATCAAGATCTTTCAAAGTTATTCATTAGCTATAATTTCATATTTCCCAGGAAGAAATGAAACCCAAATAATAATATCCAACAAAGTTATGATGATCACAAGCAGATCCAACTACAAATTTCTTCCACTCATATAGGTAGGAAAACATTGTCAGATATGGATCATAGTGGGTTACATGGATTCTCACGAATCAAGAGAGTGAAATAACATATTCTTGATATTTCCATTGTGATAAGATATGAAATTGCCTCTATTTGATTCATTTCTTGTGCTTCACCTTTGTCTGTAAAATCAAACTAGGAAGAAAGGTGTGTTATGAGCATAACCATATTTCTTTCCATCCAAGAAAGGAGTTTTGATAGACTAATGTATAGTCTTGTTCACTTTTCTATAAAGTGAGAAGGTGGAATGATATGGGAGCCACCAAGAAAGATTTTTTCTTATGGTATTGTTTGGGTATGATTGATTATATAGTGTTAACCATTGGAGGACGGCCCATATGGGAGGAGGATTTGTTGGTAATACAATATTTCCTAGAAGTAGGAATACCCAATGCATGCATAATATTGGATTCAATTATCACATAACTTAGGTTCTTGTGTAAGCTTACATCCATGCAAACTCAAGTGATCTCAATTGTTCTTGTGTAATAATGTGGGGAACTACTTAGTAACAAGAATTGTCAACCCAAACATGGTTGAACTGGAGGACCAAATGAAATTATAAGACAAGATACGATAGCATAATTATGTTAATGTCAAATAAATGAACACAAAAGTATGTCAATGGGGTTGCTAAGTGTAATGAACTCAGTACAAAGGAGGACTAATAAAAAGTCTCCTACATAAAGAACAAGAAGTAATGTAGAAACATGAAATCTATATGCAAAAACATGAGAACATACTTAGAAAGCATCTAAGATTTTTTTTCCACTTCTTAACAACAAGTTCCAAGGTCAATGTTCTAAATATTTTTTCCTCTACCCAAATTAATTGGCTCATAATTCATAGTAAAATTATTTTTTTTGACATTTACAAATTTTCTAGATCTACTCCTTTGGGAATTGAATTCTGCCTTAAATTTCCCATACAATCCTGAGAAATCTCCATAGCCTTTGAATTCTCTTCATCTTCTATTACTACATGATTAAAATTTTCCTCACTAATCAAAGAATTGGATAATCTATTGATTGTCATTGAACATCCACAAGTTCTTGACATTGTTTTGGATTAAAGACTTAAAAATGATGTCAATAAAAAATTGTTGGTAGAATATCATCTAATGGAGCTATCCTAGAAGCAAATTTAGCTAGAGTGTTCACCACTACAATCTTACATTGAGGAATGGACACAATTCATACCTCAAATTAGCAATTATCCAAATGAAACAAAAGAAAATGCATGGAATTATTTACCTTCCATAATATTACTTTCAAACCAAAACTTTTAAATGTTTCACCTTCAAATCAAGAACTTTTTCAAGGCCTATAGGAAATGCGGGTATACTTTTTCTATGGATCAATCAATGTATAGTATTCCCCTGCATCATATTGTAACATAGAACCATCATAAAAAAATGTCTAAAAGTTAGTTTCTAATTAGGTTAGAAGATCTAGCACTATCGATGTCCACTATCTTACAATTTTCATCTTCAATTTCTAAATATAGGTTAGAATATATAGCACTTTCTATATCCACTATCATACAAGTTTCATCTTCAGTCCAAATGTAATGAAGCAATTCAAACTTTCTATCTGATTCTTCTAATGTATAATTCTTGAGACCAATCTCAAGAGAGTAATTATCTATAATTTCTTATGTGAACTTTATGGTTTCATTTAATCCCGCAAGTTAAATAAACATGTCTTTCATGTAGGCTTCCTAATAAATTCTTATTTTCTTTGACTATTCCTTCCATGGTAACAAAAAATGAGATTCATTGGTGGGGAAGTATCCCTGTAGCTTTTGAGAGAAATCCCTTCTGAGAAATAAATCATAATTCCCATGAATGTCAACAACAATATCTATAATTTGACAAACTTTCATATTAGAAAATATATCTCATTAAAACATCCTTAAATCCACCCATGAATTTTACATCTGACTTGTCTAATTGAATAACGTGGGTATAGTTTTTGGTAAGAGTAGCATTAATAATTTCGCAAAAATATTGGGCATTACATTAGATTCTCCTCAGTCCACTCAATAGTTCCACACAATATAATTTAATATTTTTTATGTTAGAAAAAGTATGTGTTTGTGACTTCGATTGTTTTCTTACAACAATAACATTCACATTAGCTTTCTACTTTGTTTCAGACACCTATTTTCTATCATATTTTTGCTATTTTTCTAGATGTTTCTATTTTACTTCAATTTAGCTACTATTTTCTGAAGTGAGAGAGGTAATGTGTTTAAGGTATTCTCTTTGACAAGGAATGCTACATATGGAGATGTTTGTTTTTTTTTCATGTCCTCAATACCACTAAATTCCATGGCCACTCTATTCAACTAGATTCAATATCATTATGGATTTTTTAGCTATTGTAATGGATTCATAGATAATATAAATTGAACGAGCAAGTATTTTTCCATAAGACCCACTAAAAAGGTAAACAAAATTTTGTTTCAAGATTTCAAGTTGGGAGTAATTAATAAACTGAAGTGGAAAAGTTGTTTAATTAAGTCGTGTATTTTTATGGTTACATAAAGGTGGTTGTGTAGCTTATGTATCCCTTATGAGGCATTACATTTATAAAATATTGAGTACAATGAAGTTTTGAGTATATATGAAATATCTTCTATGTTTCTATTATTGTTCTACAAAACTTATCGACAAAAGTATATTGTTGAAACTAGAGTTGTTTGTATTTTACAACTAATGATTTTATCCCTTGGATTTTAAAGATTAATTTTAGTTTTTTTTTCCAAAAATACATCATATTTTGAACCTCATGCCCTGGTAGTATAGTAATGTCAAACTTACAAAAGAAAAGGCTTTAAAAATGGGAAAACAAAAAAAGTGCATTTCAACATATCTAATATGGTATACCATTACAAAATTAATGTATTCAATAGACTCCATATTTAATGACCAA
This sequence comes from Pinus taeda, assembly GCA_000404065.3. Lineage (NCBI taxonomy): Eukaryota > Viridiplantae > Streptophyta > Pinopsida > Pinales > Pinaceae > Pinus > Pinus taeda. The sequence goes on from APFE030749853.1 coordinate 3,391, forward strand.
TTTGAAGGTAACAGAAAAAACAAATCAAAGTGAATCTATTCAACATTATACTTAGTAGAAATTAAATACCAACCATATAATTGTTATAAAGACTCTCGAATTCAGCTTAAACAAAAACATTTCAAATTATAGGAGAACATGCAGAAGTGGGGAGCGGTACCATCAAAAGTTGTATCTCGTACAAGACAAACAACTTCCTTGAAATAATTTGCAATTAACATCGGTTGATTACCTTGGCATCCTACCTCTAAATGAAAATTAGGAAGTGGGCTTTGATGACGACCTATGTAGGTAGTGCCAATCATGGCCAAAAAATGTCTCGTCCTATGTGATATTCTTCCTGAGTAGAATGACATCCATGGATCGGATTTCCACCTACACACCTGATTGTATAATGTGAATGAGCTTCAAGGCCAAAGAATATAGGTGCTTCTCCCTACAACAACACCTCTTCTTGGCCTCTCTGATCATTGACAATACTCATGAGGTTCATTTTTAGAGCTAAACATTAAAGATCTTGACATAAGAAAAAAGGTTTTCATAAACCCCTCCTGTGGCATCCTTGTTAAGTGCCACCAAAATCTTGTTAAATTTTAGTGAAAAAACTAAGATAGTCTACATTTCAAGGTGATCTATGTGTCGTTCATGACTTTATTCAAGCTTGGGTAGTCTGCATTTCATGGAGAAATATGCCAAATTCCTCTACGAAGTTTAGCATTATGTGGGATGAACTTACCAACGAAAAATATATGTGCTACAAAGACATTCAAGAAATCTTTCGGATCCCTAAATGTTGGTTGTATGACCTCAATTGAGACTTGATGATCATAATTATGGATGACAAAATTCAAGAACTCGTTGATGAAAACATTCCAGAAATATTGTGGATGCCTGAACACTAGACGCGTGACATCGAATTTCTCGCAATGTACTTCACATGATATCATTTAGGGTTTTGATATTCTAATTTTTTTTATATAGCATAGAAAAATTTGTGTGCTACGAAGACGTTCAAGAAATCCTACAGATCCCTGACTACTGCTTGCGTGACCTCGACTTAAACTCATGGATCATACCTGTAGATGAGAACATTCAAGAACTCGCAGATGAGAACATTCAAGAAATGTCGTGGATTACTGAAAACTAGATGCGTGATGTGAGATTTCTCACAATGCACTTGACATGATATCGTTTATGGTTTTGTTATTCTAATTTGTTTTAATACCACAGAAAAGTTTATGTGCTATGAAGACGTTCAAGAAATCCTGTGGATCCCTAAATACCGGTTGCGTGACCTCGACTCAGACTCGTAGATCATACTTGTAAATAAGAAAATTCAAGAACTCATGGATGAGAACATTCAATAAATCTTATGGATGACTAAACAATAGATGCATGACTCGAGCTTTCTCACAATGCACTTCACATGATATCATTTAGGGTTTTTCTATTTTACAATATTTGGATTTTCAATAGTTAATCCATTTTTTAAATTAAAAAATATTTAATAGATTAAAAAGCATGTTATATTATTTTTCAAATTAAGAATGTTTTTAATATTTATGAAGAAAATAAAAGTGGTATTTGGATGGAGCATATTTCCAATATTGTTTAGTGTTCATGTTAATGTAATAGAATGAAGAATTATTAACCTCCTAGGAGCACAAGAGGCCATGATTATGTGACACCAATGATGAGAAATGTTATTAGAATATGTCAAAATAGATCAAATAATATGCAAATAAATCAAAAGGTTAGGCTTCCTTACTGACCTACAATGTCATGATCCTCCTATAAAATATAATAAAGGTATTCACATCCCCACACATATATATAAAAAAATGAAATGAGAAAAATGAGGGAAAATATAAATCTAACTAGGATATAAAATATGTCTTTGGTATTTGGTAGAGGGATATCAATCTCACACCACACAAACATAATTGAAGCCTTCCTTTGTGGTGATAATTTAAGGAAAGGATCAAACAAAGTGTGAATAAAGTATGATTCTCAACACTCAGATAAGCATGTGAGGACACCATGTCATAGTATGCTTGAATATAATCCTTTCATCAGTTACATGATTTGGCAATAGGTTTGGCATCTAGGAAAACCATCATAGAGTGTCTGGTTATGATGGTGTCCTTATTTCGTTTTGTTACTTTGTTGAGGTGTTATTACTAGGATCAAGATGCTTTAGCCCTACAACTAGAACCAAAAAAGTTATGGCAACATTGTTGGTGTATAATATCAATTCCTTTGCAAATGAATCCTGCACATGACATAATCTCGAATGTAGTTTAGGAATATATTTTGCTTGGCGGGAAGGTAAATTTCTATATCTTCAAAGTAGGGAATAGATCATTGTTTTTGTGCTTGAAGAAGATAAAGATTAATTTTCAAAATTTCCACAATTAAGGACGTAGTACTCTTGAATTAATAGTTGATTAGAAACATTACTCGTTCACTTTTATGGTTAGTTGGGGTAAAGGCATTTTTAGAAAATGTGTTTTTTTGGGCTTTTAGGAGACAACAATGGTCATAAAAATTAATGTAGGGAAGAAATTATAGATAAATTTATATATCTATTTTAAATTTTTCGTAAATATTAAAGAGTAAAGAAGGTGTAAATATATAGGTGCTCTTGTTGTTGTTGTTTTTTTCTTTCTTTGCCAATGTTAAGTTAGGAGTTAATCTAATATTGAGGAAGATGGTTTGTTTTACTATTCTCCATAATGTATTCATCTCTTTGTAGGTATTAGTCATAATTTATTTGACTTAGTTGTAAGCCTTTGAAATTAATTCCTTGTGAATGTGATCGAAGGATATAAAATTGAAGGTTCTAGTCAACTCCATAACTCTAGTCATCTATTGATCCAATAAAGAAATGTTCAAGGAAGTATAACATTTCATCCAATTTATAATAGCCTTTGAATCCCCTATCACTTGTAAGTTTACATTGTTGAAGTGACACAATTAAAATGAGTAACATAAATGACTAATTTCTATTATTGTCATATTTTTTAAGTATTCATATTTTTGTTCCTAAAGTAAATTGACATTCACCTTAGTCATTTTTAGTTTCATTACTTATGATCTAGTCATATATTTTAACTCGAGACTAAATTAGTCGTTTTTAGTTGCGTCACTTAAGATTGCTCATTTTTGGTAGTATTTCCCTTGGAAACATTTTGGTGATTAATGTTTTTAGTCACATGGTCACTAATTTCATCATTTTCTTCTAGTGTTGGGTTAGACCTTATTTCTATCACATTGAAGACGTATAGACTATAATGCACAAAATAGAAATAGAGTAGGGAGTATGAGAAACAACTTTCGAAAATTAATTATGTGCTCACATAGGGAGTTAAAAGAAAATGGAACCATTTCAATAATATAAATCATTTATGAAGGAAAAAATTATTTATACAATCCTTGAAGGTTCCAAATTCATATACAATGCACGCTAGTGCTGATTCACAGAGTTGATACATATAATACAAATGTATATCAGAAGTCAACCAGATAGTACACACACTAATAGGACAATGTTCCTTATTATTATTTTCTTTCCTCTAGTGACTAACTGAGGTAAGTATTCTGCATTAAACAACCAACAACAAAAATTCGAGCCCAAACGACCCTTGTGTTAGAAATGAATGGTAAAGAATCCATGGGAAACTGACCTATAGGAATAATGGAAGGAAGTTAGAAGAAAAAGTTTGTCACATTTTTATGAACACAATTGGCAATAGCCACATTATAGTGAGTCTCAAAAGAAGGTTTGGACATAATAATAACAAAACATGACTTTTCAAAGAAACAAAAAGTATAACCAAAAAAAAAAAACCTGCGATACGGTGGCATCATACCTATAGTTTGAAAGAAAAAATAATATCATGTTCCTGTATATTTTTACATAACACAATTAGCACCAAGAGAATGTGCACATCTACTGGTTCCATAACTTGAATGGTAGCTTATAGTAAAATAGGGTAAGAATATATGGTAACAAATATTTTCCACTAGGATTTGAACTCTTAGTCAAATTTAGGATTTGTTGTTTATTATGGCCCCATAACCATTTTGGAAACATAAATGAAATAACCTTGATTTTTAATTACCTTAAAATTGAACCGTACATTACACGAAATCACACCATAAGCTAATAAATCAAGGAAAGAGGAGCACCTACTACCCAATTAGCAATGTGGTAAGAGAACTCCATAATGGAGGGAAGCCCAACATACCAGTGAGAATACTACACATTAATGGAATGCAAAAAATTCTTAGAGATAAGAAGAACTTACGCCAGACATGCAAAGAGGTAGGAGGTCTGGCAGCACTCTACTACAATAGTAGAAAAAAATTATTAGTGGAAAAAGAAGGCACTAAAGATATTAACTCAAAACCAACAACTGAAATCTATTTAAAGTTCCTACCGACATATTGTTGGACATTTCCTTGATTTGTAGAGGATATATACCTGTCATGAGACCCTGAGAGGAAAATACAGCTTTAAGTAGACCAATATTTTCACATGGCACATTTCAGGAATGAACCCATTCCAAAATGATGAAAAGAAAAAATCCAAAAGAACTAGGACAAAATTAAATTGTAAGGTTTAGGGTTGGATAGAGGAACCTCTACCTCTAGATTATGGAAACCACATTTTCATCACTAGATTACCAAGGTAATGATAGGAACATAGAAATCACATGCACTAGGAGGACATCGAGTACCATGAATCGATCACATAAATCAATGATCATCATCGAACCTTTAAAATATCACATGTAGTTGCTTAAGAGGCAACCGAGAACTAAGACTTCACCATATATACTCTTCACCAAAGGTTCAACGCTACTACTATGAAGAGTTATTCTCTTTAGGTGCTAACCCATATAAATGGTATAGACATGAATCACTAGCTATATAACGTTAAGTATGCAATTCAGAAAGTAACACAGGTCATGGCAGGGTTTAATGACCTTCTTTAATCTAAGAGAGTTTTGTTGGAATTTTAAATAGGGAATTCGTTAATATCCAACCATTATGTGAATTCATAAGGATTCTATTACAAGTCGCGTAGAAAAGGGATCTTTCCTTATTATATGGTGACAAAGTACGTACTGTATCATCGAACTATATTGAAAATAAAATAATGTGGACATTGCTATAAAGCGTAGGAATTATAAATAAATCAAAGTGGGATATTGTTACAAAGTGAAGTTATGGTATGATTATATATAAAGTTAGGAGTTATGCACTTTTAAGAACTTATAACAACCTGTCAAATTTAATAAGGTTTGGTGTGAAAATATGGAGAATATAAAACAATAATCTCCTTGGAAAATAATGCTATGAATGGTAGTCAAATTAACATCAAATAAGGAGAACTATTAACCTATGCATTCCAGTGAAGAAGTGTAATTATAGATATTATAGTTCAAGAGGACCAACAATGTTATATTATATATATATATATATATATATATAATATATATATATATATATATTATGTATATATATATTATAATTATATATTATATATAACACTTAATTTATGAGTTAGAGAAAAAACGAAAAAAATTGTGCAAAACTGAGGTACATTACATTAATGGTATCACTCATCAAACCATTTTTTAGGTTTTCCTTTGAAACATAGTAAAAAACTTATATCACTCATCTTACCTATGGATATCAAGCTTTTTCCTAGATATGGAATGTTTAAAACTCCAAGGAGTGTTCTAGTCCTTCCATCCTTCTATAGAAACTTGATTATTCCTTGTCTTACCATTCTAGCTGTCAAGTGATCTCCTAGGCATAATATCATTATTGCAATTCTTTTTGAGGAGCTTTTTTGTTTTATGTATACTTGTAAATATTTATGTTGGAGACATTGGGTGTGGGGATAAGACTAAATTTGATTGATATGTGTATATAATAATAATAATAATAAATAATTGTTTTTCTATTTGAAATAAAATTGGAAAAAACACACGAGGATTGTGGGCGTCTTTTATTTTAGAAAAATATTAAAGTGGTTGAGTTCCAAGTAATGGACAAAAATGGAAAAAAGTGATAGTTGTCACAGTTGTAACGTTCCAAAATTTTCTAGTATTTCAAGGAAAATAACTACCACCAAGAAACAACATAGCTAGAGAATTATGCTATGTTGTGTGGGGAGATAAGGGTAAGGATAACTAGAGAGAAATGCATTATAAGGAAGGAAAACAAAAAGATTTTTCCTATAATAAAAAAATCCTAGGTACAAAAAAGGAGGAAGACCTTAAAAATAGCTGCTAAAAATATGTTGGGGAAAGGAAGAAATAAATATCACTAAGTAAAACTAGTCAGGTGATATCAAGGAAACTTGAGGCTCGAGAGGAGTTGCTATGATTGTAACTCGTTGGTTGGGAGGAATGTGCTAGTTCCTACATTATTTTGAAGAGTACATATAAGTAATAATTTTTATTTTTTTTTGAGAATATTTGGGCGAAATCACATAATTGATCATTTGGAATAAGACTTTACTAAGTGATTATCTATTATTTAGGTAGTTAAATTGAAGAACTAATATTAGCGGTACATTTTGTGGAAAATCAAACGAAATTCGAGAAATAATATGGAACAAAATGGGCTCATAAATCCTTAGGAATTCATTTCAATTATGCAGTAAAAGATATATTATTATTAACTAATGCATGCAATTATAAGTATGTCATATATGTATGTTATCAATTGAATGGATTAAAGGAAAGTTTTCTATTTACAATATTTTTTGGTTAAGGAAAATATTTGCATGAGTGAGATAATGGAACTATCTATAGAAATACGCTACGCCTATTTAGCCGCACTAAGTCTATATGTAAGAATTTTAAGCTTGAATATGGTTAGGTGTGTAAGGATGGAATAAACATGAGGTACATAGGATAACTACCAAAATAACAAATAATTTCTAGAGAAAGTAGAAGAATAGACATGGATAGATTTTTTTGAGTAGTCACAGACCGTAGAAGAAAGCAAAACACAGAGACCAAATATAATAATATAGAACAAGGTGTTAAAATAAATTTTCTAATCTCATACATTTACATCAATCATGAGTAAAATAGGGTTCAAAACTCTAGATACATTTACATATTTACAAAGTAATTTATAAACATAAGAAATTTTAAGATGAGTCTGTTTGGATAGGCTCAACAGTCATTTATTACCAATCATTTAATTTAAAATAAAAAGTGTGTAATTTCTATGAAAACAAGGACAATTAAAAATATAACTTGTACGTGCACATAATACTCAATACTTGATTAAGTAATATATATTAATTTTGTATGAAATTCAGTTATCAAATAAAAATTCTATAATTATCTAGAAAATGAATAGTTAAATCATATTTGAAAGTAAGGATGAATAGATTGTTCAATAGGTAGAACAAATTCTTAATAGAATTGGAATATTAAATTAAAAAAAACTTCTGAATGAGTGTACAGAACGCCTAAGCAATTACATGGATGACAAGTTTCCTTGATGATTTAGAATCAACACCATCCTTAATATTATTTGAGTATCTGTATAGGAAACAAAATGTTATAAGAGACTCTGACCTAGAGGGGAAGACCTACTTGGTTGAGGGAAATATTAAGATGCGGTTTAAATTTAAACCTATTATAAAGCAAGAAAATAAATCATTGATAATATATTATCTAAATGATTGAGACATAAGGCATTTTGGAATTGAGCAGAGAAACATACGTTAATGAAATTGAATTTACCTTAGGAAATTTCCTAGGAAGCAGTGGTTGAGATTATCTATTGAAACATAGAAGAACTTAGAGAACAAAGTATGTGATTGGGATATAGACACTGAACGGAAAAAAATAAATAAATTAAATAAATAAAATTAGGAATTAAAACCTTTCTGATAATAATAAAAATTCAAAATAATAGCGCGCGTATTTAAAAAAAATGGACTATGACCAAATGGATGGAACTAGAACAATACCTAGTCACTTAGAAGTCACATGTACGATGATTTTCACTTCAAAATGCATGATTTGTGGGTAAACCTACAAATAATTTATGCATGAAAACCTCTATTTCAAAGAAAATTAACAAGGAATAAAAGAACTAAGACAAAATGTTTTAAATTTGAATACTAGGGTGATAGGTTATCTAATAGTAGTCATCTTTGTCCAAGATAAGTTGATGCCATGTAATCATGGGTTTGAATTTAATAGGTGTAATTGTCTTCAAACCCATGTAATAATTAATAGAGAAAAAATAAAAACAGAGTTCTGAGGATAATTATCTATAATAGTGGTTGAATATTAGGATTGTAGTTCCCTTAAACCTATATAGAAAAAATATAGAGTTTTGAGGAGAGAAATTAACATAGAAATATAGAAGTGTAATAAGGCAAAAATAATATGGTTTATACCTAATGGATCTAACGATGCTAATTCCCCAATAAATTCATCGATCATTGGGACCTGAGAAGAAAAATTATAATGTGCATCTTCCAAAATATATTTTGACAAGAAAACCTTGGGAAAGAAAAAAAATGAAAATTCAAACCTTAATAACCGTATAGAAAGGAGTGTATGAAGAAATATACCTAGGGATATTACTTCTCCATTCATCTCTAAGAGAGTGGCAAACTAATTAATGCCATGTCATATAAACCTAGTTATCTAATATCTCTCATAACAAAAATGATGGAGAGAAATACATTGAGAAAAACCCTCGATTGAAACCCTGAAGAAGGAGAACAAGCAAGAACGATTGTTAGGAAATCCAAATGCACAATTAAAATTATCCATCAATCCATGTTAAAGGTAACATGACATGGAAAAATGTCAGATGAATGTGTCTAATGCAAAGTTCCTTGGTCAATCTACAAGATCGCTGACAAAAACTTTATGATTGAACTAGAAAAACACTTGATACGTGTTTTGATAGAGAAAAATGCGATAAAACAATAGAACTACATACTGATGATATTTAGGCTTATCCACTAGAAGGGATGTAGGTCATTCATTGTAAAAAACCATATCCACCATTCAACAGAATAAAACCATGTTCTTGTGTAGAAAAAACCTTGCTAATTGCAGAACAACAATAAGAAATGAAGTTTGAATGGGTATTCAATCCCGTTATTTTATCTAACAAGAAATGAAGATCTATCAATTTCTTCAGTAATATCCACACTATCTACCTGTGACACCATTACATGGGCATTCATATGCATAACATGCATATTGGACATGAGGCAGTGGATCCCATCTAGATAAACCCCATATGTAATGTGACGAGGGAAACACTGAGAAATAGGTTCATGTAACCTTATAAAATCAAATTTGATTGCCCGTGAAACTTAAACATACCACAAATGAAATGAGGGTGCACATGAACCCCTAAAGGCTCCACGATCATCTAGAGTTTTAGTGAAGCATATGACCTAGAATCAAATAATTGTAATTTGAGGTTAACTTGGCATTCTTAATTAATCCAAAACTTTTATAACTATAAAGCCAATTTACATGAGAGGGAAAAGTCATCGTGGATAAGTAAGGTTTAATAAATTTTTTGGAACCTAGATTTGATGGATCAAATCTCATTCTTTCATAGTTATAACATAACGCATTTTGGAATTAAATGCACACAAAACAAAATTGTATGGTATTTATATGGAATTAAAGAGCATTAGACTAGGAAATCATACTATCCAATATACTTTCTATATGAAAAAACACTTGTTATGGGGTGTCATATGAAAAGAATTAGTCAAGATGATCATCAACACATCATGATATGAACATTTTCTTATCAAGGGAAGAGAATATCCCCTCCTTTCTTTGAGGAGCTATTCCCTTTAGTGGAAAGAACATCATTTGATCCATTCCGTTTATAAAGACATTTAAATCTACATATCTTCTTATAATTCCCTTCACAAGTACACTTATATAATTTCCTTAAGGATTTTCATGGAAATTTGGGCCTATCACTAGCTTCTGATCTCCCTCTTATTGACTTATTTTTATTTCATTTTCAGAATGACCACTTACAAATATTACATCCATTCTCTAATTACCCAAGGTTTTCCACGTCATTTCTTTCAACAATTAGGATGAAATGACATTAGGAATTTGTAATGTGTTAAATTATCGAGAATAGTTTCAACTAGAATATCCCATGAATCTCAAAAGGAGCACATACAACAAATAATTTTATCATCAAATTAAGTTTTTAATATTGATTGATAACAATTAACTTTTCACAGTATTAAACATATTGAAATGTTGTATTATGTATTCTCCATTATTCATCCTAGGAAATAACATCTTTGAAAGGAATATTTACGTCGTAAGGCGTTTCCCTCTGAAATGAACTCCCTTGAATGCCTTTCTGTCCTAATCTTAACTGTTAGATATATTGTTAGATGATTGAACAATTATCTACCATCCAAAGAAAACATTAAAAAACAGTAATTATTTAAAAAATTAATTAAACCCAACGCATCCCGTCTACCTAACCAGTCCCTCATGTGCTGCATGAGCTTTTTCTGCAGGAGGAAGGCCAGGAGGATGAGGAGGGCCACGCAGGGAAGATTTTTCGGCAGGAGGAGGAGCACCAAGAAGATGAGGAGGGTTGCGCAAGGCAGATTTTTCTACAGGAGGAGGAGCACTAGGCCAGGTTTCTTGCTTTTGCTTTTGTTCTGTTTTTAGGGTTATCTTTTTTTTGACTGGTTTTCTTGTTTGTGCAGGGATGAAAACCAACGGAGTGTAGGGATGCAAACCAAGTGTCTCATTGTTCACGAAACATCTGAGCTACAAGTTAATAGAGATTCAGGGGATTATACAGTTTATTTGTTTGGTAATTGGTAGGACAGAAGGGAAAGTTTTGTGCATGTTGCTAGGTATACCTCCACTACAAAGTTGTGGATAGTGCAACCAATCTCCATGCTTGGAAATGTTATACCTCTCTTCTCCACAATTTTTCCCTCTCCTATGTGGATTTTTCGCCGTGATAATGTGATTACTTATGTCTCAAGCACCAGTGAATACTTTCATTATTCATGTGATAATAATAATAATAGCAACCAACCCTATGCCATGGTAAATGGAAATTTGTTATTGAATGGGCTGGCAACGATGGGCTTCGAATATCGTCATGGCAAGATATGTTACTGTAATGTTTCACTGCCCACTTTTGTTACCTGTTGTGGACGACTGATACTGGTTTGGT
>APFE030749853.1:20341-53004 GCA_000404065.3 Pinus taeda
CCATTGTGAATCAACAATACCCATAAAAGGTCAAATTGTGTGATGAAATTGATGTTTCAAAGCTCATTTGTCAACACAGCTATCTGAAACATTTTAGAGGTGAAATTGTCTTATGTACACTCTACCAGGATTGCAATTTTTTAAATCCAAAACATAGTTCAAAGTTTCGTAAACTTGTCTTTTGTTAATGACTCTCCAAAAATATTAATGATGTGATCACTTATCTTGCAATGAATAAGATTCACAATATCTTTATTTTGTCGAATAATGGACATGAGGCCTCCACATACACTATTTTGCTATGAACCAGAAGATTCACAATATCTTTATTTTGTCAAATAATGGGCATGAAGACCCTAGGTCTCAACACTGCCTGTGATGGTTTATTTTTGGTGGCTCAGTCTGACCTTAGTTTATTTGTTGTCAATCCTCTCACTACAAAGTTCAAACGTTTGCCAAGGATATGTCCACATGCTAGAGGCTATGATAAATTTGTCAAGTCTCTCATTGTTCATGGAACAACTGAGCTACAAGTTAATAGAGATTCAGGGGATTATACTGTTTATTTGTTTGGTAATTGGCAGGATAGAAGGTATTTGATGTTCTGTAAACTTATCTGCGTTTTGATCTGGATCTCTGTTTCTCTCAATGAGCTCTTTGTTGATCTCTGTAATTACAATTTGAATATGCACTATATGGTTTTACTATCTCATCGTTATGGTTTCTTACAAGGGACTTGATTTTTCGTAGGATCTTTGGTTTTTTCCAAATGTTTATTTCCTAATTTGATTTTGTTAAACCAGGTATAAGTGGTTTTGAGATCACATCCCTAATGGGATTAATATTGAATCTAAATTAGGTTAAAGAAGAGTTGGGGTATTTATTTCCGTTCTTCTCTTTTGTGATACAGGACTACTACATCAGGTATATTGATGGTTGCCCCATGTATTCAGAAGTAGAGAAGTAGCGTGTGATTCGGTGTTTGGAGGCTGCCATTAGATGAAGAACATCAGAGGTATGAGTCCAAGGATCAAACCCATGGTGGAAATTTATTCAAAACCCTAAGACTTGGGATTCCCGGTGCATTCAAATTTGATCCTTTTTAAATTTTAGTCAGCTTAGTGTGAGTTTTGTTGATGATATTTTATGAATTCAGGGTATGCGACTGGAACTCTGCACCAACGACCGTGTTGGGCTTTTGTCGGAGGTGACCCACATATTTAGAGAAAATGGTATGTCAGTTACAAAAGCAGAGGTGTCAACACAGGGTGATAAGGTAGTTGATGTGTTCTATGTGACTGATACAGCTGGAAACCCCGTTGATGCCAAGACAGTAGAATTTGTTCGCCAAGAAATTGTACTAACAATATTGCAAGTAAAAGACAATTGTATGCACACAAAACCTCCTCCAAGGAACCTACCATCCGATTCTCCCTTGGTGATCTCTTCAAATCAAAGTTAGAGCGTTTTCTATACAGTCTTGGATTGATAAAATCCTATTCTTAGATGTTGTATTTTGGGCCTCTTGCAATGGAATTAAGTAATTGCCTTTGAAGGTTGTATGTATGGACGATGGTTCCCTAAAAACCATCCTCGTTCATATGTTTTCCAATGTGACAATTACCTTGCTAAAGACAAAAATTGGGTATAGCAATGCTAGGATCTGGAAAGCACAATACCACTGGGATTTGCCAAATATGATTTTTTGATCATTGAACATAAGACCAGCAATGGAGAACTATTCACCACATTGGCCGAACATGGCCCTGTCATTTGATGACCCAAGAATTGCAAAATTGTCCTCATCATAGATAAGTGTGCAAAATTTGTAAAACTGAAAGAAGATAGCGCTAATTACAGTGGTGGTAGGAGAAAGGAACTAAATCCACCTAATCTAGAATTTCTTATACAAGTTGTACAAATTACAAGCTGATAAATAGTTTTTGTTCTACTGAATGACAACTCTTAAAACTACACAGGTAAAGACCATTGATGAATCACAGTGTTAACATAGATTCTAGTGCTTGACATAGATTCTTAGCACTTCTTGGTCTTGTAGGAACTAAAATACTCCTTTTAGCTACTGGAGGTTTCCTTTGAAAAGTAGAAGGCACGATCCCAAGTCTATCTGCAAGAATTGGGCAGACTGACGGAGAAGGCGCTGGATACTACTGGACTTCTTGTTGAACATTTGAATTTGAAAGGAGTGTGATTTGGTAGGAGATTGGTACAGCACGAGGTGACACTTTGGGCCAATTGCTGGTATTTTTTTCTTTCCTTCATCGAATAGGAACTGCACCCCACTTTTATGTTTAAAGATTCCTGGTCAATGGTATGTTTTTGCTGGATCAGCTAATACAATGCTTCTGCCTTCTTTCCTAAATCATTTGAATCCACTGGCACTTCTGCACTTGCACTTCTTATACCGTTGTATTGATGATGTAAAATATGTAGATAATTGTATAGCAAATTCAATGGAGTTGGCCTCTGGATGATCATAGTTCATTGTTTGTGATCGACTTGACTAGGGGTTGGCCTTCATATAGCTCTGTATCCTCTGTTTCCTTCTTAGCCCATAATAATAAAAGTTCATTACAAATGTGTGTGGTGCTTGTTTGTGCTATTGTTCTTTGTATTATGTTTGGCACTTTTTATGAAGTAACCGCGATGATGATACTTCAGGTATTTCGTGCAATGTTGATTTGCTCTATCTGATTTATAAGATTTCTGTTGTTATTTCATGGGAGGTTGCTATGCGTTGTATCATCTCCAAGTGTAGCCGTGGATAGTTAACAACAAATCGTAAACTCCTATGGAAATGAGCTTTTAAAGGATCTAAAGAAAATGAATTCTCAAGGAATTTATGTCTTATTTTAAAACTCGGGTTTTAAGTATATCACAATATTCTTTAAATGTCCTCAAGTCAATGGTAATGGTTGTTAGAGAGCCGTGGACTTACAGGAACGAAGAATAATGAATTTCAGGAAAATGTTGTGTTTAAAGATATCTTTACGGTGTTGAAGTACAAGTAAGCATTGCCTGACACAAAATGGATAGCTAAATAATTTTAATGATAAGACAATCGGTATGATTTATATATGGATTAAAATTAAAAGTGACTCATCTAAAATAGGAAAAACAATCAGCGTTAATCATGTTAAATGCATTTGGATCTTCATCTCAAATACTTTGATTTGCAAAGCTTAGGGACCTATCTTAGATACTTTGACTTGCAAAGCTTGGGGACCTATCTTAAATACTTCGACTTGTATAACTTGGGGACCTTGGATGAATATAACCAATTAGTAATTTGACCTTCCATTGTGAATAAACAATACCCATAAAAGGTCTAATTGTATGATGAAATTGATGTTTCAAAGCTCATTTGTCAACACAACTATCTAAAAAATTTTAGAGGTGAAATTGTCTTACGTACACTCTACCAGGATTGCAATTTTTTAAATACAAAACATAGTTCAAATTTTCGTAAACTTGTCCTTTGTTAATGACTCTGCAAAAATATTAATGATGTGATCACTTATCTTGCAATAAATAAGATTCAAAATATCTTTATTTTGTCAAATAATGGACATGAGGCCTCCACATACACTATTTTGCTATGAACCAGAAGATTCACAATATCTTTATTTTGTCAAATAATGGGCATGAAGACCCTAGGTCTCAAGGCTGCCTGTGGTGGTTTATTTTTGGTGGCTCGATCTGACTTTAGTTTATTTGTTGTCAATCCTCTCATTTCCAAGTTCAAACGTTTGCCAAGGATACGTCCACATGATAGAGGCTATGATAAATGTGTCAAGTGTCTCATTTTTCATTGAACAGCTGAGCTACAAGTTAATAGAGATTCAGGGGATTATACAGTTTATTTGTTTGGTAATTGGCAGGATAGGAGGTATTTTATGTTCTGTAAACTTATCTGCTTTTTAATATGGATCTCTGTTGTTCTCAATGAGCTCTTTGTTGATCTCTGTAATTACAATTTGAATATGAATTATATGGTTTTACTATCTCATCGTTATGGTTTCTTACAAGGGACTTGATTTTTCGTAGGATCTTTGGTTTTTTTCCAAATGTTTATTTCCTGTTTTGATTTTGTTAAACCAGGTATAGGTGGCTTCAGATCACACCCCTAATGGGATTAATATTGAATCTAAATTAGGTTAAAGAAGAGTTGGGGTATTTATTTTCGTTCTTCTATTTTGTGATACAGGACTACTACGTCAGGTATACTGATGGTTGCCCCGTGTATTCAGAAGTAGAGAATTAGTCTGTGATTCGATGTTTGGTGGCTGCCATTAGGCGAAGAACATCAGAGGTATGAGTCCAAAGATCGAATCCATGGTGGAAATTTATTCAAAACCCTAAGACTTGGGATTCTCGGTGCATTCAAATTTGGTCCTTTTTAAATTTTAGTCAGCTTAGTGTGAGTTTTGTTGATGATATTTTATGAATTCAGGGTATGCGACTGGAACTCTGCACCAACGACCGCGTTGGGCTTCTGTCGGAGGTGACTCACATATTTAAAGAAAATGGGATGTCAGTTACAAAAGTAGAGGTGTCAACACGGGGTGATAAGGTAGCTGATGTGTTCTATGTGACTGATACAGCTGGAAACCCCATTGATGCCAAGATAGTAGAAGCTGTTTGCCAAGAAAGTGGACTAACAATCTTGCAAGTAAAAGATTACTATATGCATACAAAATCTCCTCCAAGGAACCTGCCATCTGATTCTGCCTTGGTGATCACTTCAAATCAAAGTTAGAGCATTTTCTCTACAGTCTTGTATTGATAAAATCCTATTCTTAGATGTTGTATTTTGGGCCTCTTGCAATGGAATTAAGTATTGCCTTTGAAGGTTGTATGTATGGACAATGGTTCTCTAAAAACAATCATCCTTCATATGTTTTCCACTGTGACAATTATCTTGCTAAAGACAGAAATTGGGTATAGCAATGCTAGGATCTGGAAAGCACAATACCACTGGGATTTGCCAAATATGATTTTTTGATCATCGAACAGAAGACCAGCAATGGAGAACTATTCACCACACTGGCCGGACATGGCCCTGTCATTTGATGACCCAGGAATTGCAAGATTGACCTCATCATAGAGAAGTGTACAAAATTTGTGGAACTGAAAGAAGACAGTGCTAATTATAGTGGTGGTAGGAGAAAGGAACTAAATCCACCTAATTTAGAATTGCTTATACAAGTTGTACAAATTACAAGCTGATAAATAGTCTTTGTTCTACATAATGACAACTCTTCAAACTACACAGGGAAAGACCATTGATGAATCACAGTGTTAACATAGATTCTAGTGCTTGACATAGATTCTTAGAACTTCTTGGCCTTGTAGGAAGTAAAATACTCCTTTTAGCCACTGGAGGTTTCCTTTGAAAAGTAGAAGGCACGATCCCAAGTCTATTTGCAAGAATTGGGCAGACTGATGGAGAAGGTGTTGGATACTACTGGACTTCTTGCTGAACATCTGAATTTTAAAGGAGTGTGATTTGGTAGGAGATTGGTACAACACGAGGTGACAATTTGGGGCAATTGCTGGTATTTTTTTCTTTCCTTCATCGAATAGGAACTGCACCCCACCTTTCTGTTTAGAGATTCCTGGTTAGTGGTATGTTTTCACTGGATTAGCTAATACAGTGCTTCACCCTTCTTTCTTAAATCATTTGAATCCACTGGAACTTTTAATCACTTGCACTTCTTATACTGTTGTATTGACGATGTAAAATATGTAAATAATTGTATAGCAAATTCAATGGAGTTGGCCTCTGGATGATCATAGTTCATTGTTTGTGATCTACTTGACTGGGGGTTGGCCTCTGTATACCTCTATATCCTCTGTTTGTTTATCAGCCCATAATAATAAAAGTTTATTACAAATGTGTGTGGTTCTTGTTTGTGCTATTGTGCTTTGTATTTTGTTTGGCACTTTTTATGAAGTAACTGCGACGATGATACTTCAGGTATTTCGTGGCAATGTTGATTTGCTCTGTCTGATTTATAAGATTTCTGTTGTTATTTCATGGGAGGTTGCTATGCGTTGTATCATCTCCAAGTGCAGCTGAGGATAGTTAACAACAAATCGTAAACTCCTATGGAAAATGAGCTTTCAAAGGATCTAAAGAAAGTGAATTCTCATGGAATTTATGTCTTATTTTTAAAACTAGTGCTTTAAGTATATCACAATGTTCTTTAAATGTCCTCAAGTCAATGCTAATGGTTGTTAGAGAGTCGTGGACTTACAGGAACGAAGAATAATGAATATGAAGAAAATGTTGTGTTCAAAGATATCTTTATAGTGTTGAAGTACAAGTAAGCATTTCCTAACATAAAATGGATAACTAAATAATTATAATGATAAGACAATCACTATGATTTATATATGGCTTAAAATTAAAAGTAACTCATCTAAAATAGGAAAAACAATCAACGTTAATCATCTTAAATGCATTTGGATCTTCATCTTAGATACTTTGATTTGTAAAGCTTGGGGACCTATCTTAGATACTTTGACTTGCAAAGCTTGGGGACCTATCTTAGATACTTTGACTTGCATAACTTGGGGACCTTGGACCAATCTAACCAATTAGAATTTGACCTTCCATTGCGAATCAACAATATCCATAAAAGGTCAAATTGTATGATGAAATTGATGTTTCAAAGCTCATTTGTCAACACAACTATCTGAAACTTTTTAGAGGTGAAATTTTCTTCTGTGCACTCTACCATGATTGCAATTTTTTAAATCCAAAACATAGTTCAAAGTTTCGTAAACTTGTCTTTTGTTAAGGACTCTGCAAAAATATTAATGATTTGATCACTTATCTTGCAATAAATAAGATTCAAAATATCCTTATTTTGTCAAATAATGGGCATGAAGCCTCCACATACACTATTTTACTATGAACAAGAAGATTCACAATATCTTTATTTTGTCAAATAATGGGCATGAAGACTCCACATACACTATATTACTATGAACAAGAAGATTTTGTATTGCATAATACATTGGAATCTATTGCTCAAATGAGAATCCAACCTCATCCATTATGTGGATTCACATTGATTTTGTCAACATTAAATGCACCCTTATATTCAATTTTAGTGGTCAATAGTTCTGTCTGCTTCTTACAAGACCAAAGTAACTGACTAGTTTCATATTCTTAATGCAGTACTTCATACTGTGCTAATATGTATCTTTCATAAACAACAATCCTTTTTGTGGCCTCTAAGTATCCCCCTTTCATATCCTACATGAATTTGTAGACCACACTAACATCAAATAATATATCAAATCTACTATGAATCAAGTAAATGAGGCTCCAGTAGTCTTCTTGTAGAGAGTACCATTAATTTTCAAAGGCACACTCAGTCAATTTCTCTCTTGATTGATATCGTGCCAAAAATGGTTTATAGTTTTCCATCCTAAACATGTATTATGAATGGCGATTTATATTTAGGTAAATAAATATATTGCTATCCATTTGCAAAACTTGGCTTCCATAAGGAAAAATACAACACACTCAGGTTTGTAATTCTAAATATTTCTATTTATTGTTTTTTCAAACCCAAAATTAGGTTGACACTACTTCAATTTATGATTATGTCACCAACATGTAAGTATTATCACCTGCACATTTATGATTAAGTCACCAACATGTAAGTATCATCATTTGCAAAATATAAACACTATAATCAAATTCATGATGCTTGAAACCAAAACTAATAATCAATCAATCTTCT
This sequence comes from Pinus taeda, assembly GCA_000404065.3. Lineage (NCBI taxonomy): Eukaryota > Viridiplantae > Streptophyta > Pinopsida > Pinales > Pinaceae > Pinus > Pinus taeda. The sequence goes on from APFE030749853.1 coordinate 28,123, forward strand.
TATACCACACTATGGAGGCTTGCTTCAAAGTGTAAAAGGATTTCTTTAGTAGACAAACAAGATTGTGGCCCTTCTCAAAGCCTTGGGTTGCTCCATGTAAACCTCCTCATTGAGAACACCATGTAAAAAAACACTATTGACATCCAATTGATGTATGTTATAACTCTTATATAGAATGAATAATGTGTGAAAGAATAAGTAGATAAGAGTTCATATTTGCAATAGGTGCAAAGATTTCAATGTAGTCAATATGAATATGATCTTGTTGAGAGAAGATTTTTATCACGAGTAAATTTATGTTTCTCAATAACACTTGCAGATGGTAAATTTAGTCTTGTAGACCATTAGACATTTCATCACATTCTTTCTTTATGCCTGGGGAACTAAGTCTCAACTTTTATTTTTCATCAAAGGAATTACACTCTTTAGTCATATCATTCTCCCATTTAGATTAAACTTGTGCATCTGAATGTCTATTGAGATCAATTCCTTTAGGATACATGCCATGAAAGCAACACTAACACACTATTTCTATCAAGTATTTCTTGAGTCATTTATCGTACCTACATTAACATCGACAACTTTAATTGTCTTAGTCAACCATTGAGAAGAAAAATGTCCCTTATAGATGTCATTTTTTTATCAGATTCATCATGAGAATTCATATTCAAATGACTCGATAAGCCATTGCTTGTAGTCAATTATATTGGAAAATATCCACTCGAAGTGAAATCCGTTACAGTAGTTGATTGCCTAGTGGAAAAGCTAGTTAATGCATTAGTTAAGGTTGTATAATAATATGCTGATATAGAATTTGTCCTAATCTCAAATGCATCATTGCTTAATAATCCATATGGGGACTTTAGTTTGGCAACCCTTGGAAGTCTACTTGTTAAAAGACAACATCCCACCTGCAAATAACTTTTCATTTTATTAGAATGAACAATTTGTAGGCCTTTGCCAATTTGTAGCAATTTGTAACCTTCATGGCCAACCTTCAAGCAACAAAATTTGTTACAATTAGATGATTTATCAAATAAAGAAGAGAGCTTCATACATGTATGATTTTTCATTTTCCAATCATGACTCCCATCATGACATGCCAAATTTTGGCATTCCTCCAATTCATTTCTTTGATGTGATTCAAGCTAGCAATATGTGCACTTTTCATCGCAATAATGGTCACCCATACAAGAGTGATCAGAGGAATGGCCCTTCTCTAGAACACATTTCCAAAAACATACAGAACATTTACAAACACATACAGAGAGTCCCTATTTCAGTTCTGCAAGCAATAAAATTGCCTCCAGTTGCAACTTTTGTAGATTAGCATTCCCAGAAAATTTTGCAGTGTTGCAGTGAAGCCACTTTTCCACATGATCGCGCCGTCTATCAGACAATGCCACTAAGAAATCGAGAAATTTAGAGTGCCAAAAATCACCAATTTTTCCTCTCCTTTCCAAGGCACATTCTAGTTTCGATCTGAGACGATACAAAATTTTTCCATTTGACGTAGATTCATCCAGAGCTGCAAGCTCCAAGCCAGTGTCCTGCAAATCTAGAAGGAGATCCCCAATTACCATTGGAGCGTCACTTACCTCTTCCTCTGAGTCAAATTGGCAGCCTCTAAACACTGAATCATGATTAGATAAGCCATTTCTCGTAGTCAATCATGCATGGATTCATTTGACTATGAATTGGCTCTGGATAATACAAACGTATTGCCTTCATTCCACATTGTGGTCAAGGAGATTTACACTAATGTGAGCAACAAAATGCTAAATTCAGATTCCTATAAGTCTCAATTGTCTCTCAACAAAGTTAATATTATTGATGTATATGGAGATGGGGATGGAGTGGAACCACCCAAGACAAAGAATTCTTGCTACTGAGAATTCAGAGAAAAAACTCCTTTGTTTCTGGGCCTTCTTCAAACAATTGTTTCTGTGTCCTTAATTGGAAGAACAAATATGCAACATAAGCTATCTGCATGATGATGTTGCTGACTCTAGACAGTTGTAATGTTGATACAACTGCTTCGCTATATGCCATAGATTGTTGAAGGGCCAAGGGTAGCATGAGACACAGTGAAGCCATCATGAGAATACTGGAGTCGATTCCAGAAATAACCTACGTCATATAAAAATACAACACCCATGGCTAGGCCCCAATGAATGAATATCATGAGTAGGTCGGACATGTTTTGGTGGCCTAGGTTGTTAAAGAAAAACTAAAAATATATCACATGCCTTCTCAAATCGTTGTTCTTTTTTCATTTTGGTAATTCCTCCACAAAAGAGAGATGTGCCAAGCACAAAAACTAAGTTGGAAAGCACAAAGCCTAATAGAGAGTACTTGACCACATTGGTCTTGCCATGGTAAAGTGCAAACACTGCAATGAGCATCTTTGTTGCATTTCCACATGTGGCGTTGAGCAGCCCACCAACTATAGGAGAATTAATTAACAATATATTTGCATCAGTTACTTCGAAATGTCAAACACTTTCTCATATATATCAATTAGCTTATATCTTGTATCCACAAATATGAGTATATAGTCCATATACATATAAGAATCTCACTTGTTGGTCCAGTGTAGAATGCAATTTGACTGCAACAATTTACAACAAAACATCAGATTGTAGAACCAACAAACATAATATTTTATGAAGTCACTGCACTGCAGTGACCATTCCAAGTGTATAAACAATTGCAGTACAAGGTATAGATTACATGTAACCTATGTACATATACCATGCAATTTTTCACTTACTCAGTGACAAAGCCTATACGTTCAGCAAGAGGTGCAAGGCCAAGCAAACTTATGATGAACACCCAAACCTGCAAACAAAAGAATGTGGAAAATGATGCCAGAAAAACTTACATAAAATATCAGAAATGATAAACTTTCAAGTAGCATGAACCCTCTCTCCTTTCTATTGATAAAATTATAGAAATGATGCTACTTTCAATAAAGAGCTTGAAAGACAAATTGTTAGATTGCTTACAATAGATGGGATGGAGCTTCCATTTTTGGTTGCTTTGTTTCTTCCACTCAAAGAGGATGAGTTCATTTCCATCACGTATTCCTCCAACATGGCTATCTGCAGCTTTCGTATCCATATTCAAATTAATGTTGTTCACAGGCCTCAGGCATTGCTACCTATTTCCAACATCTGCTCTTAAGGTCCACAGAACAGACTGCTCTGCCTTGTCATGATTATAATCTGCCAAGTATATCTGTTCAACAACATTCAACAAAAACTATGGATTAGGGGACCATCGTTGTAAACAGCTCCGTTGCAGCCCATAATGCCCAAGACCTTGGCATTCTGAAACCCTGAGTTAAGGTGGTTTATAACATTGCAGTGAATAAGACTTCTCTACATATCTAGAGGAGAGGCTATATTAAACAATGAAACTAAAAGGAAAATGGAAATAGAAAGTTTTACCTGGTCCCATTCTTTATCCCCGTGTTTCAGAGCATGTCTAGTGGCCTTGTTCACCAAGGCAAACACTGGGAATCCAGCTTCATCCTTGACTCGAAGGCCCCATGAATCTACTTTGATCCATTGCTCACAAAAGGTTCCATCAAACAGGGGAATAAGGATAGTGATCAATCATCAATTACTAGATGAACAAATGCTTTCAGCGAGCTTCAAATAAAGTAGCTCAAACTGATGAACATACCTGATGAGGATCATGTGGGTTTTCTAGTGCAAGCACTGCAACATCACCACGAGTAGCTAAGAAAAACTCTGGGTTGGCGATCTTAACCGTATGTCCTTGTGGCTCGACATTAGCCTGTGGTGGATAGAATGAACTCTGCTCATCTCATGGTGGATGGACTCCTTATGAAGCACCCACTATTCAATTTACCAACAAATATTAAAAATTGGCACTCACCCAATTACGCCTGAACCTGAAGGTGACGTCCCCTAGGTGGTGAGCTACAGAGTGGAGGAATTGCCTGGGCCGGAGTTTTATGGTGAGCTGCAGGCACCGAGTTGAGGAGGAAGGTGAGTGAGCTGCAGGGGCCGAGTCGTGTTGGTTGGGGGGGCAGCCCGTGGTTTAGCAATTCCTCCATTTCAAATTCGATATGGCATCAACTCTCCACTGTGGAAATTCCAACGTCGGTCTGATCTGTCAGAGAATGTCAGGATTGCCAGCTTTGATCCGATCTGTCAGGAAATGTCAGGAAATGAATGCGGAGTGGTGGACGAAGGGTGGCAGAGGATGGAGGGATTGCCAATGGCCGAAGCCGGATGATTTTCTAGGCGGCGACGAACACCGGGCAATTACTTCGCCTAGGTAGACTACTCCAAAAAAATCAATTGTGTAAATACAAATAACACACCCTACAAAGTGATGTCTTCTTGAATATTGATCAATATAAATGATTTTCCTTTGACAGTCTTGTGTTTTGATTCTTTATGAATAGGAATTGATTCATTCAACTAAATTTGGTATTTTTGATTTTGATGGCACTTTTGTTGAACAGCTTGATGATTGGGTGTTGTGTGAATTTACAAGAAAAATGGTCATTCTCAGAGAGTACAAGGGGTAGAACAAGATGAATCACCAAGTGCAGATGAAGTGATGGCTTCTTTGCCTGATATTGATCAGCAAAACAAACTTCAACTGCCCAAAATTGCCTCTTTCAATGGGTTGTTGGACAGTGACAATTTTTTCATAGATGGTTTTTTAAAGATGAAGCCATGGATGGCAATGGAAACAGCAGCAGACTACCTCAAGTCCAGTCCTCCAACCTCTCTCAAAACAATTTCAGCAATAGCAATGACAACAATAGCGATTGCCGATATGAAGTTGTCCCAAAACAAGAAGAATTAGCAGTGGAGAATGACAACAAATTCAATTCTCTCAAGAGGACCCTCTCCTTAGCATATGGGGACGATGAAACCAACCTTACAAAGAGATTCAACAACATGCAGAACAACTACAACTACAATGTCACCAATAATGTTTCAGCCTTGCTTAATTCGATGCAGCCCAATCAAACTTTCCAACAGCAGAACTTCCTAAGCACATTGAATGACAGTCAACATAATTTTAGACTTCCCTACATTCAGAACATGCATTGGCCCACCTAAGCAAACGGAAAAAAAAATATAAATAAATAAATAAATAAATAAATAAATAAAATAAAATAAAAAAATACTTCAATTCCAGATGCACAGGTATGCGAATGCATCCAGCCTTGATGTCAGCTGTATATCAGAAACAACTTCAGCTGTCTAGTCTAGGAAGAAGAAGACATTCCACTGGTGAGATTGTAAACTACATAGCTGTAGATGCATACCATTTCGGAGAGTTTCTGTGGTGGCTGCATTGGGGTTGGACCGTCTCTTTGCAAATTTGTGTAGCAATTGGCATCCTTTTTGCCACAGTTGGATGGGTAGCTATTCCAGGTTTTCTCATCATCATTCTTACTCTCATTCTAAACAAACCTCTTGCCAAAACCCTCCAGAAGTGCCAAAACTCTGGCCAAAGACTCTGCTGGCTCTAATTCCTTAGGGCATTCAAACTTTTGGATACTCTGCAGAAAAACCATTCATTGCCTTTGAAAGAAATTGCAATGTAGCATGAAAATCAAATTATGCTTGTTTAAACTGATATAATATGAAGCTTTCATCATAAAAATAAAAATGCTAACACATACTACCTAACATAGCATTACCATTTAGAATAACCATAATTGTCCAAAAGACATAGCTGGCACAAATGTCACTTGAATGAAAATAACACTGAAGCACAATTCCCATTCTAAAATCTAATTTCTCCATCCCTGTAATAAAAGTGACATCATATAGAATGTTTCAAGATAGGTCCACAATTAGCTAAGTAATTGAACTGTTGAGAGGCCATCATGGATGAAAGTTGTATATATTATTATTCTCCAAGGACCACGGAGCTAATTAAGATCCATTTTTATATGATTTGTGACATAGTCAGAGTTAGTCAATATTACCATACTAGGAGTACTGAGCAAGAGATGTCTCTTTGTACGATGTTGCCATGGAATATAATAGGCATAGGAACAATGTGGGTTGGAGGACAATACAGAGCTCCTTCATGAGCCCAAGCATTTTTTTTCACCTCCTTATCAACCACCTATGGATTCTCTACGTCATAAGGAATATATCTTGGCAGGGATTCAGTTCATCACAATGTGATATGGTTCAACGTCTTCATATTTCTAGGCAAATACATTAGAATGTTGTTTGAAAAGATTAACATACCTCTCCTTAAAATTTTGTATATCAATATGGATACCTAGTTGTTGTTCGCGTGAATTCATTTGTTTAACTTCACCTTCAACTAGGCAATATTTAAGGTATCTAAACAAGTTCAATGGATATTTATGACAACTTTTATTCTATTCCATAGCCATTTTAACCCCCAAATAGTGTTTTCGGCATGGCTTCCTCAATTGAAAATTATTATCATCGACCCCTGCTTTCAAAAAAGCCCATTCACAATTCAATATTCTTCCACACAATATGCCTTATGGCGTTTCCTTGCAACATTAGGTGCAAATGCTAGTTTATTTACCAAGGATGTATACTAACACAAAGTACCTAACTTATCATGTAATACCTTGGTTGTATCTTCTCTTAACAAATTTGATCAAATTGGATCTAATAGACATAAGTAGATTGTTAATTTTAGGTATGTTCTATGCTTAGAGCAATTTATTTCAATTTGCACAGTTAGCTCAATATCTTTTCCAGATTAGCAATCACATTAGCATTAAAGTAAACTGCAGATACAACATAAACATAAATTGCAAAAGACAATCCAAGACAAGAGGACACTAGATGTGGCGTTAGCCAGGGAAAAATGCCAACATGGGAAATCCCTTGATTAGTTATTCTTATATGTTCTTCAATAGTTCAGCACAGTGTGTGTGTGTGTGTGTGTGTGTGTGAGAGAGAGAGAGAGAGAGAGAGAAAGTGCATTTACAATAGAAATCAACACTTTGACTTATCTAGATAAGAGAATAGATCATCTTTAAGAAGATGATACATGAGATCTGTTGAAGATGTATTGCTTCAACTGATTCTCCAAGGTGACTCCTTCACCTATCATAGTCTTGCATCTCGTCATCATGCTGCACCTCACCATGTTGCACCATGATGCACCCTATGTTGCGCTGCTATCACATGTGCCATTGTAGAACCGTGTTGTCATACAACATGTCTCATGTTCTTGCCACAGTTATCCATGTTGTCCATGCTTGCCATGTTGAACCATGATTTCCATGCTATCCATGCTTTCCATGTTGCACCATGTTGTCCATGCTTGTTATCCCATTGTGCCACTACTATACAATGTTATTGATGTCCCATTGTGCCACTGCCTCATCATTGTGTTGTTCCATTAAACATTGTGGCACAACATCATCTCTATCTCATCATTATTCTGTGTCATCATACTGTTGTCCCAACATCTTATAGTCTTCTCATTGAAAATTGTAGCACTATATAATACCTTTGTCCCAACATCTTATAGTTCTCTCATTGAACATTAGAACACTATATCATATTGTTGTCCCAACATCTTACAATTGTCTCATTGAACATTGTAGCACTATATCATACTGTTGCCCCAACATTTTACAGTTGTCTCATTGAACATTGTAGCACTATATCATAATGTTGTCCCAACATCTTACATTTGTCTCATTAAACATTGTAGCCCTATATCATATTATTATCCCAACATCTTACAATTGTCTCATTGAACATTGTAGCACTATATCATAATGTTGTCCCAACATTTTATAGTTGTCCCATTGAACATTGCAGCACTATATCATATAGTTATCCCAACATCTTACAACTGTCTCATTGAACATTGCAACACCATATCATACTACCGTCACAGATTTTTAGTAGCGCCATGTAGTCTGTTGTCCCATTTACTTTGTTGCACTAGTTAGTAGCACCATGTAGCCTAGCTATACTATAGCCCAACTTTCCTATAGCCTAGCTGTCTTATTTACTTTACTGATGTCAACAACGCTGTTGTTCCAATGTTGTCTTTATTGTTGCTTATATGGTGACTGGTTAGGGCATCTGGCAGCCCTTACACACCCAACTATTTGTCCACAAATAGTAGCATATTTCTTCTATTCTCCTCGGCCATGTTGCTTGCTTATGGTGCACTTAACTATCTTTTCCCCTCACTGTCCCTACAACCTCCAGATTGTCCCTTTGACCCTTCACATCACCGTCCTCCTTCTTCTTGGGTTGCCTTAGGATAGCTTCGTTAGGGTTACCTTTACGTCTTAGTGAGGGATGACTTTAGGTCTGTGTTAGGGCAGCCTTTATGTTTGTGTTAGGGCAGCCTTTATGTCTATGTTAGGACAGCCTTTAGGTTTGCGTTTGGGAAGTCTTTAGGTATACGTTAATAGGGACCAATGTATATGTTTAGGGCTCCTCCTTGATAGTTTTAGGTCTTTTCTTCATGATTGTGTCCTCTAGATTAGGGAAACGTATTTCTTCTTGACTGTGGCTAGGGTAGCTTCTTCTCCTCCGGTGTCTAGGGCTTCCACTTGTAGATTTCTCTTCCACTAAAACCCAAGACAAGTGGAGAGAATTCAAGATAGAAGTGTGTGTGAGAAATGACTCTCAAATCATCTCATTTTATACTAAAATGTTGAGCACATGTGGGGTTTATTTGGTTTTTGGCTGACCTTCACGAATTGTCTTATAATGCAAATAAATTCATAACTCCATGAATACTTATTGAAATCGGTTCATCTAGAGATCAATCCTATGCCTCTCGACGAGAGGGATCCGAGAAAAACATCATCTTCCATAAATAAGATGACCTACATGGAGCTAGGCCCTAGTTTCCATTTTTAACACTCCCTCTCAACTAGAGAGAACTCCATCCACTGATACATATGTCTGATTGTACTATCTTTGCCATCAATGCCCTACACCGTTCTGGTCCAATCTACTCGGTTGAGCTCTTCTTTTCTCTACTATGTTGAACCATGAAGAAGAAGAATTGATCGAGAATATCTCATACCATTCTCTACTGACCCGAAGTCATTTTTATTGGTCCCAGATCAATATCACAAGGAAGTGTCTCAAATCACTCATACTGATCCCATATCAGTTTCATTGACACCAGATAAATGGAAGCATTCTAGCATAGGGAGTACAGTAGATATAACGATGCATCCCTCGATAGTACTACTATGGTCCCTAACCCCATTTCCTTGCTCATTGGCCATATGAGACATACTTCCCATCAATCCCAGACTGCATGGGTAGGATTCCTCTAGAGGATAACCATTCATCCTATCCCTAAGTCATCATGGGGTATCACAGGGGAAGGTTGAGCCATGCGCCCTGTACATAGCACACCATTAGGTGAGGGTGAGTCATCCTATGGTCGCCTGTTGCTCCAGTAAGTACCCCAAGCCCCCCGGAGCTCCCAGAGCTCAATGCATGCAACATGTAGGACCCTAATAATAGGGTCTCTCAACAACTCAAAGTCGTTCAGGAAACTCACAAATAAGACCTTTCCTTGGGGATTTGACAAAATGTCTGTGACCTGTACATCAGTCTGAATGTGATGGAGCCTCCTCGCTCATCGACGTACCATATCCCAGATAAGGTAGTATCTAATGTCTATCTATTGGAGCAATCATATAATACAGGATTCCTCAACAATCAAATCCCCACTTGGTTAACACAAAATATCATGGTGGTATCCATCATGTGTACAAATAGATCACTGAAGAGCTTATGCAACTAGGCAGCTTCACACAAGGTCATACTCATAGCTATGTATTCGGTCTCAGTGGCACTTATAGCAACCAACTTCTACTTCCTACTCATCTAGGATATTGAACATAACCCAAAGAGAACTAGCACTCGAAAGTTCTCTTGCGATCCTCCACATTGCCTGCCTAGTCAATATTCGAATAATCATGCAACTTCATATTTCTGGTTGTGCATCTCAATATATGAGATATTGTGCCCCGAACATATATCAGAAGATTCTTGGAACCAATCCCATGAGGCTCAACCATATATGAGCTGCTCATACTAACTGCAAATCATATGTCCAGACATAATTTCACCAAGAACATCAACGTGAATAAGTTTTTGAAACTTAGAGGCATTTCCTGAATCTGGTGTGGCATCACTACCATATAACTTTAGAAGTTAAGATCCTTGAGGTAGTCAGAGGATTGCAGTTTACCATTCCAAATCTGGAATCCAACTCCCTCTTACTTCTGCAAATGAGAGAGTCTGCAATTGTCAAAAATAGGTCATCCTCAGAAGGTGCCATTATGAGAGGTCTATCATCCACAAACCTTGAGGAAAGGTTTGGATCAACTTCACTCCTAGTGAATCGCAGCTTCATCAAATAACTATTAATCCTCTCATACTAAGCTTGAGGTGTTTTTTCTTCAAGCCATAGAGGGCTTTCTTCCACCTGCAGACATGAGATTCCCAATCATGAATCTCAAACCCTTCGGGTTGTTCCAAACCTGTGGACCTACTACATGAGGGGAATTGTCCCCTTGTAATATTTTCCTTCAGTACATCTCAGACATGTGCCTTCATGTTCTTCTTGAATTCAGACATCTGAGTCACCTCATGACTCACATCAGGTAGGGCCCCATAAGTAGACATCCAGTGCTATAGATAAGATGTGTCAACTAACATGGTTCCCAATGGACCATCTTGCAACTTGATACAAATTTCCAACCTTGTGATGAGCCCCAGAAATGGGTAATTATATGGGCCCATTCAGCCTCCTAATTCGAATTAGTCCACCATTCTCATTAGTTTATTGCATTTTTTTTATTATATTTATGCTAATAGAGTGAATTGGATTAGTCATTATGCCAAAAATTCTAATGTGTGTTTTATGCAGTTTTTGGTCAATTTTGAGACAAAATCAAAGGTTTTAATGAGCACTTGGCATCCAAATTTGTGGAAGAAAAAGGGAGAGGATTTGTAGGAAGGTGTCTCCTTCATTATGAGCCCTTACCTCGAATTCTCCACCTGCAGCTCGAAGTTCAAGTGCCACCACATCGATTATCACAAGGGCAGTCAAGCAAGCGCTAGTAAAGTTGTTGTTAACTACAAGCTTTGGAAACCGAGTTCCTAAAGTTTAGAAGGACTGTTGGGGTCCTCAATTTGTATAAATATGAAGGTTTAGGGCCTCATTTAAGTTAGCCAATTTTTACTCAGTTTTTAGGCAGGAGTTAGTCAGATGTTAGTTAGATTTTAACCAGTAGGTTAGCTCTGCATTTCAGCACATTTTCAAGCTTTTTCTTGTAGACAATTTTTGGGATGTAACTATTCTTTTTTATCAATAAAGATGAATCTAGATTTGCACCAACTCTTATCTTTCTTAGGGGGTTGTATCTCTTGGGGTTGGGCCCAACTCAAGGCCTAGTACCTCCTTTGTGTACTTTTATGTGTCTTTGCTACATTCTTAGAATAAAATATGTTATTTAGGTTAAAATCTTGTTTTGTTACTTAGGTTGCTTTTGATGATTAAAATAGCTTTTCATGCTTCAGGTTGATTTGATAGATTGGTAAAGGAAAAGACCTGCAAAAAGGCCACCAAGCAATCCTTGATCTCATCTCTCCCTCCTTGGGACCATGAGTTGAGACCAAGGCATACTTGCTACCATAAAAACACTGTTCTCGCTTCTTCATGCAATTGCTAATGTTAGATTTTTAGTTAGGAAAGTTGATACCAGTTGTACTTGCATGTTTGGAATATACTCTTACTTAGTTTCAATAGTTTTCTTCCATGATTTGCTACCAATAAAGTTATGTTCATCATATTTCTGGTTTCTAGGTCAAAATAGGTCAAAATAGCTAGATCTTTGGTTTGCGTAGTCTTTGTTTACTCAGTTTTGGAAAATAGTGTGCAGAACACCTGTGATGCCTTCCTGCCTACCTTTCTTTCATTAGACAACTTGCTCCAACACCCAAACTCATATTCCTCCCTTATATTTTCCACCCCTTTTCCAATTTGACCTAATTCCCATATATTTGTGCAACCTTGCTCCCTCCATCCTTGAACCAAATCTAATTTCCTTAACCACTCCTCATCCTCATTCACCAAGTCCTACACCTCCTCACACCCTTATCTCAACTCCATACCAACTTCTTCACCTTTCTTCCACCATTAGCCCTCCAAAATTCCCTTTCGGAACATCTTGTAGAACATCTTGTAGAAGCTACAGAACATCCTGTAGAACCCCTGCAGACTTCCTGTAGAAGCTCATGAAAGGAGTTTCTTGAGATCCGATCACTGTGAAACTCTCTAGAAGGGTGTTAGGGACCCCTTAGGACCTCTTCTCACCTTCCCAACCTCCTGCAAGTATTTCCTTTTACCAATCAACCTCTGCACATAAAGAAATAGTCAAATCACATGCATAATAATTCTGCGAAATTACTCAAAAATGCGAAAATATGTTTTTTTTATATTTCTCTTCAAAATTAGCTTAGTCACATGCATTTTACCTTTCCAATAGTCAATGGCATCTAGGTCCACCACTTTCATCTCTTTTCTTGCATCGGTAGGACTAGTCAGTAGAACTAGGGTTTGCATTTCCTTTCAGCTTTCCACTTCTTTCTGCAAGTAGATTAGCCTCCTTTGAGTTATCTGTCATCCATCACAATTAAAAGCTTCCTATAAGAGCTCATAGAATTTGGCTTAAGCTCCTACATTATTTGTGCCAGCTGATCAAGTGACAGCCGCGACAAGAGCTAGTACTTGTGCATATAGCACCATCGCTTCCAAGTTTGTTACGAACTACCAGGTTGATAAAAGTAAAGAAGGGAGTCCCAGGAGTTACAACATTATTGTTGCAATACTGGAGCCAACCATCTTTTTGGCACCATTGTTGGGGATGCGTCAGAGTATTGGTGATTGTTGCTTTTCTTCTATTTTCTACTACAACCTTCTGCTAAGTAGTTTATTTCAGCAAGAGTAGAGTAGTTGTTTCATTTCCATTCTGAAATTTCATTTCTGCAAAAGTAGATTAGATATTTCCTGCTTTCATAGATTATCATTTCAATTCTGCAATTTCAATTTTGCAAGCGTAGCTTAGCATTTCATTTCTGCAATTTCATTTTAGCAACATAGATTAGTCATTTCCTACTGTCATTTCAATTCCACATTTTCATTTTAGCAAGATAGATTTTATTTAGTTGCAGTTCAATCTATTTCAGTTTTGCAGGTACAAGTAGAAAAAAAACAAAAATCAATGAAAAAGATTTCCTTTCATGCCTTGTAGGAGTAGAGATAAGTCAGAAAAATGTCTGCACAACGCCCCCACTGTTTCACACAGCCAACCTTACCTCTTCTTCGATGGTTGTGATTAAGAAGAACCCCTAGGTGGACAGCAAGACATATTTGAAGAACCTCTAGGGGAGAAGAAGAAGAAGAAAACATTCCTCTAGACCAAATGGATGCAAACAAAAATGTTGGGAGCAGTACCTTATCCAAAAACAAATTTTTAAATCAAATGGAAGATTTAAATAGCGAGGTGAGGCAATTTCTTGCCATGTAATTGGATACCTTATGGATCCAAACAAAGCAAGAAGAATCCAAGAGGGCTTTGGCCATCTTTTGTCCCAGGTGCACTAGAAAGCATCCTAGGAACGAATGTCCATTGCACTACATAGAAGTGTGTTTTTCCTGTGAAAAAGACCATCCTACAGATCAATGCCCTTCCTTACCTAGAATGAAATCTACATATCAGAGGGCTAGAGAAGCCACTGAACCACTCTATTATATGAACCAAAGGAGGCCACATGGACCCATACCTTACCAGTAGGGAATGGAAGGGACATCCCAGACCTATTACGACCCCTATCAGGCCACTTTCATGCCTTCTTTGGGTCCCCCTACTCAACCTTCCTGGTCCACACCTCCTTCGTGGTCCTTTACATCTCCATATTTTGCCCAACCAGTTGCTTATCCATTTCACCCCTACGCTCAGCCACAACCTTAGTGGAATGCACCTCATCAAAGGTGGTGGCCCCAGTACAACACTCCTCCCACTCCTTTTCCTCCACCACTTGCTCATCCGCAACCATCACCTCCTACTCCACCAAGGCAGCCCCAAATGCCTGCTCAACTGAACTAAAACCCAAATAAAAAGCAGGCTCAACAAGTATATAGTGGGAAACCACTTGCCCAACCACAAACCCATCCAGATCTATCTCAAATATACACCCCCACTCAACTACCCATACCACCATTCCCAAACCCACACATTGGAGTAGCTCAACTCAATTACAATGCTGAGGCACAACATGTTCAAACAACTCCTCTTGAGCTCAACGATATTCACCATAGCTCAAGAAGAGTATTGCAAAAATGAGATTATATTGACAGCATTGAACGACCACATCCAACAAAAGAAGAATAAAAAGAGGAGATCAAAGAACCATGGGCTGCACTTGATGAAGAGAAGACATCAGAATCAAAGATTGAGAGTGCTCACTCATGGTTACCATCAAATACTCCATGTATTCAAGAGAAAAATCAGCAAAAAGAGTAAGATGTGAAGGTCATGATAAAAGAACATATGGAGAATGATCCAGATCAGCAAAAGGACCAAGGATATCAGATCTATATTGAGATATGGTTCCGGACGGTCACTAAGTTGCAGCAATACTCTCTTCCTAAGCTATGTTTGATCCCTTCATAGTCAAATCATTTGGCCTCTGAAATCTGGATACCTGTCAAAGCATGCATTTCAAGCCTCCATATCATTTTGTCTCTAATCTCGATGTGTAGATGGCTCCATTGGAAGTATTCTTATACTTGAAAATGATTTTTTTTTTCAAGTAGGGTAGGGTAGGAAAATAAGAAAAAAAAAAAATGAAAGGAAAATAAAAAACTAAGGTGAAAACCTCCTCGGAGGCACCTCAGATTGGCTCATTGATTTGAAACCTCCATGAGGCGGTCAATGGGTTGGAAAGAAGAGAAAAGAAAAAGAGAATAAGATCCCTGGGTGAAAACCTCCCTTGGAGGCACCCAGGGCAGGCAATTAGGGCGAAAACTTCCATGAGGCGCCCTAGTTGTTTTCGAAAAAAAGAGAGAAAAAGAAAGAAAAAAATAAAAAAATAAAAAAATAAACGTAATTTCGGTTGAATAATTGCAGGTTGCAAGAAGGACATTGCAGATTAGGAGGATCACACAAAGCAAGGATATAGGTTAGTACTAGGCTACAACCATCCCTCACAATCCATTCCTCCATAACCACTACCCTTTCCCAAGATTTGGTCCCATTCAGACTGAGATTTCACCTTGTGCAGGAAGTTCTGTGTTTTCTACAGGAAGCCTACAGACAAGCTAGAATCGATCTCAGAAGAGGATCCGAAGGTTGAGAATATATCAATGAGGCCTACAAACATCCTTGTTTCCATCCCTCCCTTCTCCATCATTTTTTCCACCTCATTGTGCTTCTTGAACACTGTGTTTTCTACAGGCAGTTCCTGTGGAAATTACAGAAAGCTAGAAATGGATTTTAAAAATAGTTTGGCGAACATGATAGCTTCATAAAGGTTTCATAAATCCTCCTAAAATCTTCAAATCCTTCTTCCATCATTTCCATGATTGCATCACACCCCAAGCTCATTTTCGTTACTGTCCAAAAAAACTACAGAATGCTCTGATACAAAAATACATAAAGTAGAAATTTGTTTTTTCCCTAACTTGAAAACCATGCATCCATTTACAAAATTGTTTCATGGGGAGTTGTATAGTGATGATGGCAACATGCCTGAGCAATTTCAGCCAATTCCAGTGTACGGTTTCCAAGAAATCAACTTCCATCACGTTCAACCATTTTTACATCTTTTCCAAATCCGTGCGTCCATTTCAAAACCTGTTTCATGGGGAGATGCATAAGGATGATAGTAACCTACCCAAGCAGTTTCAACTAATTCCAGTGCACGGTTTCCGAAAAATTGACCTCTGTTACCTTCAGCCATTTTCAGTTTTTCTCGAAATCTGTGCATCCATTGATCACAATTTTACTATGGGAGGTGGATAATGATGATAGAAACATTCTCAAAATGTTTCAAGTCAATCTAATCTATCGTTTGGGAGCTATGGAGAAAACAAGTTGTTGTCCTATAAAAGTTTAGCATCAGCAGCATGAGGGTGCAAATCTGAACATTGAAATACACTCCTGTAGCTTGGATCTAGCCAAAGGATACCTGCACAAGAAAAATAGCCATGTATCAGCAACCAAACTAGCATGCATCCACAGAAACAAAGGCATGCAATAGAAGGAAAGGCCATAGCACCTCACAGCAAACGCATTTGACTTCCAAGTATGTGACTAAACCCATTCCTTTGTTGCATGAATGTAATTTAAGAACTGTGTGAACAATGAGATGGTTGTGATTAAACAAAATTGGTGGCCATCTAACTGGCCACCCTCATCCAGTTCAAACAGCGCTCATTGGGTGAAATCGACACGTGTGCTCAGCCATCTCAGGAAGAAAACTAAAAACAGGTAGTGGTGGTTGTTTAAACTCCAACATAATTGATGGAAGTGATTGCTTGTAGAGAACATACAATTCATAATAACACCGCAGTGGGGACCAACAGTTTGCATGGGGCCAATGTGCACTTGGCCAGCTCACCCTCCATCAACGGAAGTCTCCATGAATAACCAAGCGAACTCATCTTTGATATAATCTCACCACCATTGTTTCCATTTTATCATCGTCCCTGCAGCTGCAACAAGCTCCATACCACCTCCATAGTAGCAAACCAGTCTTTCTCAGTCATTTTTCAAAACCCTCCTACTTATCGAGCTCTACAGGAAGCACATTTTTGTTCTACAGGAAACGAGAACCTTCTATAGGAAGGCTTCTACAAGAAAGGTAGAATAGCTACAGAGCAGGAAAACCTGGGATTTTGATGGAATTTGGATCTCCAAATGAGGTAGGCTCGAAAAAATCCTCTATGCATGGTATGTTTGTCCAAGGTGATGAATTGAATGGCATCAGATTGAAAAATCATAGAAAAGTATGCCTGTGTAGTGGAAGTGAAAGTCTGCCTGCATATTTCACTGAGTTTACCCAATTTTTTCTCTACATCCGAAATCTCCTCCTCATTTTTAATTTTCCTGTAAAGAAGATACATGCAGCAGTAGAGGCCAACTTGTGTGTGCAAAAAAAAAAAAAAAAAACCTGAATTTACATATCTATCTATGTGCTGAGAAAAGACCATGTGTCCTTATGCTATGTTCTGTAAAAAAAAAAATTCCTTTCATAAACAGACAGTCAAATTCTGGGTGATAGTAGTTTTCATGTAGTGGAATTATAGACATTTGATGTTGTAAGGAGCACATGAAAAATTCCTTCTTGGGTTCAGAAAAAACCGAATTCAGGTATCCTCTGTTTCAGTGATTCATTGTGTTATTTTCCACTTGAGCATTTTCTTTTCTGTCTAAAACACAAACTCAACACCATGCAAACTGAATAAATTGAGAAGAACATTGATGAGGGAGCACAAGACATTCAAGCAGAGAGAAAAACAGAGGAAGAACAGAAGGGAAAAGAGGAATTTGACAAGACTCTTGAGCCTAAAACAGAGAAAGAAACAACTGCAAAAACAACAAAGGAAAAAAGGACAAAGGTTGGCAAGAAAAAGGCCAAGAAAGCCCAAAAGAAGGTTGCAACAATCAAGGTATGCCTCCATGTATTTTAAAGCTAGGAAAATCACAAGAATTCAAACAAGCAGAATAGGAGGAATAATGGAAGGACATGGACATGAAGGCAGAATTTTATGGCACACATGAGTAGACCACATCAGAAGCTTGGGATGATAAGGAGGCCACAAGGGCCATAAAAGATGAAGAGATAGATTAGTTGCTCAGAGGGTGAGCAACACTTTCAGTAGGGGGTGATGATGAGCCCCAGGAATGGGTAATTATATGGGCTCATTCAACCTCCTAATTCAACTTAATCCACCATTCTCATTAGTTTATTGCATGTTTTTTATTATATTTATGCTAATAGAGTCAGTTGAGTTAGTCATTATGCCAAAAAGTCTAATGTGTGCTTTATGCAGTTTTTTGGTCAATATTGAGACAAAATCAAAGGTTTTAATGAGCACTTGGCAGCGAAATTCGTGGAAGAACAAGGGAGACAATTTGTAGGAAGGTGTCTCCTTCATTTATGAGCCCTTACCTCGAATTCTCCACCAACAGCTTGGAGTTCAAGGGCCACCACATCAATTATCACAAGGGCAACCGAGCAAGGGGTAGTAAAGTTGTTGTTAACTGCAATTCTTGGCAACCGAGTTCCTAAAGTTTAGGAGGACTGTTGGGGTCCTCAATTTGTATAAATAAGAAGGCTTAGGGCCTCATTTTAGTTAGCCATTCTTTAGTCAGTTTTTAGGCAGGAGTTATTCAGATGTTAGTTAGATTTTAGCCAGTAGGTTAGCTCTGCATTTCAACCCATTTTCAAGCTTTTTCTTGTAGACGGTTTTTGGAATATAACTATTATTTTTTTATCAATAAAGATGAATCCGGCTTTTCACCAGCTCTAATCCTTCTTAGGAGGCTGTAGCTCTTGGGGTTGGGCCCAACCCAAGTGCCTAGTACCTCCTTTGTGTACTTTTATGTGTCTTTGCTACATTCTTAAAATAAAATCTATTATTTAGGTTAAAATCTTGTTTTGTTACTTAGGTTGCTTTTGATGATTAAAATATCTTTTCATGCTTCAGGTTGATTTGATAGATTGGTAAAGGAAAACACCTGCAAAAAGGCCACCAAGCAATCCTTAATCTCATCTCTCCCTCCTTGGGACTATGAGCTAAGACCAAGGCATACTTGTTGCCATAAAAATATTGTTCTTACTTCTTCATGCAATTGCTAGTGTTAGATTTTTAGTTAGAAAAGTTTATACCAGTTGTACTTGCGTGTTTAGAATCTGTTCTTGCTTAGTTTCCATAGTTATCTTGCATGATTTGCTACCAATAAACTTATGTTCATCATATTTCTGGTTTCTAGGTCAAAATAGGTCTAAATAGCTAGATCTTTGGTATGCATAGTCTTTGTTTGGTCAGTTTTGGAAAATAGTGTACAAAACACCTATGATGCCTTCTTGCCTACCTTTCCTCCATTATACAACTTTCTCCAACCCCCTAACTCAGATTCCTCCCTTTCATTTGCCACCACTTTTCTAATTTGACCTAATTCCCATATCTTTGTGCAACCTTCCTCCTTCCATCCTTGAACCAAATCCGATCACCTTAACCACTCCTCATCCTCATTCACCAAGTCCTAGACCTCCTCACCCGCTTATCTCACCTCCATACCCACTTCTTCACCTTTCTTCCACCATCAACCCTCCAAAATTCCCTTTCGGAACATCCTGTAGAACCCTTGCAGACTTCCTGTAGAAGCTCACAAAAGCAGTTTCTTGAGATCCGATCACTATGAAATTCTCTGGAAGGCTGTTAGGGACACCTTAGGAACTCTTCTCACCTTCCCAACCTCCTGCAAGCATTTCCTTTCGCCAATCAACCTCTGCACAGAATGAAATAGTCAAAGCACATGCATAATAATTCTGTGAAATTACTCAAAAATGCAAAAATACGTTTTTTTATATTTCTCTTCAGAAGTAGCTTAGTCACATGAATTTTACCTTTCCAATAGTCAATGGAATCCAGGTCCACCACTTTCATCTCTTTTCTGGCTCCGGTAGGACTAGTGAGTAGAACTAGAGTTTGCTAGGGTTTGCATTTCCTTTCAAACTTCCGCTTCTTTCTGCAAGTAGATTAGCCTCCTTTGAGTTAGCTTTCATCCATCACAGTTAAAAGCTTCTTCTAAGATCTCATAGAAGTTAGCTTAAGCTCCTAGGGACTTGTGCCAGCTGATCAAGTGACAACCGCGACAAGAGCTAGTACTTGTGCATATAACATCGTCGCTTCAAGTTTGTTATGATTTACCGAGTTGATAAAAGTAAAGAAGGGAGTCCCAGCAGTTGCAACATTATTGTTGCAATACTGGAGCCCACCACCTTGAACTCAACAGAAACTTAGAAAATTTTATTTTTAAACAGGTACCTTTCCATCGATGAATACCACCTTGAAACCTTTGACATCCATTGCCAAAATGGACACCAAGTTCTTCTTGCGATGAAGTACATAAAATAGATTCTTGTAAATGAATCAAGTTATCCTCATGCAATTGAGGGTTAACATTCCCTACACCATTTTCAGGATAGCCGGCATCGGCTCCAAGTATCATCCCTCAATTGTTTCCATCTTTGATAAATTTGAGAGAGCACCCTTCTATCAGATGAAGTGCCTTGAAGCACTACAATTAATAAGCCAAATTCCCAAAGAAACTGAAAGAGAGGGCCAATACAAGATAACACTTCTTTATCTTATCAGAAACAACATTTGATTCTTCATACCTAAGGTTCCTTGCTTTCTTTGAATGGTCAGCCATTTCCTTGATGACCTACATTACCTGTCATTCGTTCGATCATTGAAGATGTCCTTGGAATGATTGTTGTCTTCATCAAGAGATGTGTTCCTGCCATTCCGACACTCCTTTGCATAATGTCTTAACTTATTACAAACAAGGCATATGCCTTTCCTTCTACCTTGAGATCCAGTCTTCCAAATGAAGTGATCTTTAGGTAGGCGATTAGAAGATTTTGTTGCGCCATTATGATAATATACTCTACTTCGACTTCACCATTGGTGAATTTGAAGAGGGATGAGGAATCCACTCATCCTTTCGTCCTTTCTCAACTGTCTTCAGTGATTGCTCTTTCACTCTTGCTTGGGCTTTGTCATCAAGTCATCTCTCATACCATGTTAATTTTAGGTATGTTCTATGCTTAGAGAAATTTATTTCAATTTCCACAGTTAGCTCAATATCTTTTTCAAATTACTAATCACATCAGCATTAAAGTAAGTTGCAGATAGAACATAAACATAAATCGTAAAAGACAATACAAGACAACAAGACACAATATGTGGCTCTAAGCAGGGACAAACCCGAATATGCGGAAACCCTTGATCAATATTCTTATATGTTCTTCAATAGTTCAGTAGAGAGAGAGAGAGAGATAGTACATTTACAATAGAAGTCAACACTTTGACTTATCAAGATAAGAGCATAGATCATCTCTAAGAAGATGATACATGAGATCAGTTGAAGACATGATACTTCAACTGATTCTCCAAGGTGACTCCTTCACCTATCATAGTGTTGCATCTCATCATCATGTTGCACCATGTTGCATTGTTGTCACATGTGTCATTATAGAACCATGTTGTTATACAACATGTCTCATGTGCTTGCCACAACTATCCATGTTGTCCATGACTTCCATGTTGCAGCATGCTTTCCATGCTATCCATGCTTTCAATGTTGCGCCATGCTATCCATTCTTGTTGTCACATTGTGCCACAGCTACACAATGTCATTGTTGTCCCATTGTTCCACTGCCTCATCATTGTGTTGTCCCATTGAACATTGTGGCACAATATCATCTTTGTCCCATCATTATTCTATCTCATCATACTACTATCCCAACATCTTACAGTTTTCTCATTTAACATTGCAGCACTATATCATACTATTGTCCCAACATCTAACAGTTGTCTCATTGAACATCGTAGCACTTATCATACTTCTGTCCCAACATCTAACAGTTGTCTCATTGAACATTGTAGCACTATATCATACTATTGTCCCAACATTTTACAACTGTCTCGTTGAACATTGCAACACTATATCATATTGTTGTCCCAACATATTACATCTGTTTCATTGAACATTGCAGCACTATATTATACTTTTGTCCCAACATCTTACAGATGTCTCATTGAACATTGCAACACTATATCATACTATTGTCGCAACATTTTAGAACTGTCTCATTGAACATTGCAACACTATATCATATTGTTGTCCCAACATCTTACATCTGTTTCATTGAACATTGCAGCACTATATTATACTTTTGTCCCAACATCTTACAAATGTCTCATTGAACATTGCAACACTATATCATACTATTGTCCCAACATTTTACAACTGTCTCATTGAACATTGCAGCACTATATCATATTGTTGTCCCAACATCTTACAATTATTTCATTGAACATTGCAGCACTATATCATATTGTTGTCTGAACCTTTTAGCACTGCTATGTAGCATGGTGTCCCATTTATTTTGCTACACTAGTTAGCAGCACCATGTAGTCCAACTATCTTATTTACTTTGCTGATGTCCACAACACTATTGTTCTAATTCTGCCTTAATGCTACTTATATGGTGACTAGTTAGGGCATCTGGTGGCCCTTACACACCCAGCAATCTGCCCACAAACAATAGCATATTGCTTATATTCCCCTGGGCCAGGTTTCTTGCTTATGGTGCACTTAATTTTCTTATCCCCACACTATCCCTATAGCCTCCACGTCCTCCCTTTGACCCTTCACATCAACGTCCTCCTTCTTCTTGAGCTAGCTTAGGATAGCTTCGCTAGGGCTACCTTTAGATCTTAGTGAGGGTTGCCTTTAGGTTTGCGTTAGGGAAGTCTTTAGGTTTGTGTTAATAGGGACCAACATAGAGGTTTAGTGCTCCTCCTTGATAGCGTTAGGGATTTTCTTCATGATTACGTCCTCTTGATTATGGCATCGTATTTCTTCTTGTCTATGGCTAGGGCAACTTCTTATCCTCCAATGTCTAGGGCTTCCACTCCTAGATTTCACTTCTAGTAAAGCCCAAGACAAGTGGAGAGAAATCAAGATAGAAGTGTGTGTGAGAAATGACTCTCAAGTCATCTCCTTTTATACTAAAACATTTAGCACATGTGGGGTTTATTTGTTTGATGGTTGACCTTGACGAATTGTCTTATAACACAATTAAATCATAACTCCATAAATACTTATCGGAATTGGATGATCTTTAGATCAATCTTACACCTCTCAATGAGAGCGATCCGAGAAAAATATTAGCTACCATAAATAAGATGACCCACATGTAGTTTATTCCTAATTTCCAATTTTAACATAGATTGTACTATTTTTCTTCCTATTTGACTTCATCAATAATTCTATCAATATAAGCATAGATGCAGTACACAAATACACAATGACCCATTATTCTTTCTTTACATGGATGTCCTCCAATTTGAGTTTTCATACCTCAAAACTCTACCCACTAAATTCCTCAATATTGAGTTTAAAACTGCTTGCAATTATCTTTCAACACAAAAATCACAACCATAGAGCTCATACTAAATCTAGGTTTATCACAGACCCAAAGTACACTTTTGTATCAAAAACAAGTTAAATCCTTAGCAATAAAGGTTACCAATAAACACAATAAACTATGTTTTACACTAATTTTAATTTTTAATTTTTAATCCTTTATAGTTAATTTTTAATCCTTTATAGTTAACTAATATGGAGAGGAAAATAACAGAATGATCACATGCATTATGCACAAAATAAAACACTATAATTTATCTTATATTTTTTCTTTAACAACACTCAATCAAGAAAACTAAAAAATTATAGAAACATATAAATTTCTCAATAACTTCACCATTTACGAAATAATATATATCATTCTATAATCCTCAATTTGGTTATAATCCTAATTCCTTAATTAAAATTTAATTGAAACGGGATAAAAACTCCACACACACTAGAACTAGGAAAAAAAATAACCCTACAAAGAATATAATAAAATCTTAACAAACCATGAAGGCAAACATTTGGAAACCTGATTCCCCTGTCTCAGATATCCTCTGCTTCCCCGCCCCCTGCCATGACCTGAGCGCACCGTCTTGCTTTTTACCTTATCCTGTTGATAATTTTCATTCACAGAGTTCAGTTTTTGAAGTTTAGCACAACTGTCTTCCTCCTCAATTTTCTTGGTGGTTATTTCTCTTCTCCTGCTACAGTCACTGTCATTTGTTTGGGTGTTGCAATGCTTATAATTTTCAAGATGTAAGAATTTAAGAAGGCCTTCAGTCATTCAGATCAATTTTTGGGCAAGGAACAGGGTGTTCGTATGTCTCCCTACAAACTCCCACTTTTCCTTTGAAGTGGGTTGGTTGATACAACCCCCCAAATTTTTTCGTGGACTATTCTCATGGCAGCAATTCCTCCACCCATCAAGAACCCTTCGACGATTCTCACCCAAATCACTCTCACAATGCATAGCTGAGTGAAGAGCGACTTCACGCCAACCCTTTTCTTCCTCAGAGGCTTCAAAAGTATTAAATTTATCCATTATATCAGTCATTACAGAGAAAAGGATTGAAGGGGTCTTAGAGTTAACATACCCAGAATCGCTAATCTCCTTGGAAGCTCCTTCTGTTTGCGCTTTTCCCTACTCCTCTACCTCTCAGTGTGGTTTACCCTTCCTTCTAAACTTCGCCACCTTCATATAATACACTACATCTATCCCTCTCCTCCTTCAACTACAACCGCCACTACTGCTAATCCTTTTCATTCCACCTCCCCCACTCCAGTTTTTTGAGAAGTGCGCTAGCCTGCAATTCATTGCTCTGGCTGGAAGGACGATGTTGTACATATGGATTAGCCCCTCTGTCCTACCATGATCATAATTCCACCTGCCGCCTTCACCTACTTTTCTGCACATCCCGATCAGGGGTAAATATGTAATATAATTGTAAAAGATAATATTATCAATTTTTTATGAATATAAAGATTTAAATGTGATTTTTTTAGAAATAATGCTAATTGAAAGTGAATTTGATTAACCAGAAACTAAAATAATTATATTTAAAAAATAAAATAATTATAAGATATTTTTTTAAATGGAAATATTT
>APFE030749863.1:0-14902 GCA_000404065.3 Pinus taeda
TTTCAAAAGGAAAAAAAAATCAAAACTTAGACTAAGGGTTAAATAATGCAAACTAGGCTAGGTCTATGTCTAAGTGGAAGAAAGGTCAGAGATCAAAATGGTGGGAAGGGGATGTAATGAGTAACAGTGCATAAGAACCATTGGATCAGGTGGGTGGAAAGCGAATGAATGGCTGATATCGGATCATAGGAGGGTACGTAGGAAGATGGTCGAACATGGTAAACTAACGGGATGGACGTCTGAGATTATATCGCGGAATCAATCAGCAAATGGACAGTGAAGATCGTGGGCAAAAGGAATGTGCGGAAATGGTATCGAGTGAAGTGACAACTGTCAGATTAGGAGACAGATCAATGATAGAGATGGATGTGGGCAAAAGAAAACGTGTGAAAATGGGAGAGTGCGTTTAGAGGGCGGTAAGTGGAATATCACGCACCCTCAAAGCTGTAAACAGTTTTGTATAATTTGACGTGATTAGCCTCCCCGACCAACACGTAGCACGGGGAAACCGCTCATATCACATGTGCGCGGCTGGATAATGCTCAGACAAGAGATCCACGCAATATCACGTGAATACCGTCAGATCTAGCAAGGAAAATCGATGGCGAGGATTTAAAGGGCGAAAAGTCAAATGCAGAAAGGAATTTGAGCGGTGATTGGTCAGTTTTTCTATGTAAGCGATTTACCAAAAAAAACCATTTAAACATGAATTTAACAGCTTCTACTCAGGCTTTTCATGCTGAAGAGGAATGACATGGGAATTTGATTAAGGTCTGAATGATAGAAAGAGAGTGAATTGAGCTGATTACTATTAAATGGGCAGAGTGATAATGAACTCAGTAACTATGTTTAAACAACAAAACCTTCGTGAAAGCCAAAAACCTATGCTTTTGGGGTTGCTGCAAGGTTTCTTCCTCACATCATGGTCCCAAAGGGAGGAGGTGAGGCTGAGACACCTGTGAGAAACCTTGTGGATATTTTCTTTGCATCAGGATAATTGAAAGCATGAATGAAGCAAACTAAATCAAAACTAATATGTTCTACACTACTATAATGATACTGCAACTATTCAAGCAAATGAACAGAAAACAGGAAGTTGCTTAAGTACATGAACAGAAAATCCATAAATCTATGTTGAACCACAGTGATGAAAATGCATATATTTAAAAAAATGAACAATCAAACCATGCATCTATGCTACTATTGCAACAGAAATGAATTGCTTAAGTAAATTAACAGAAATCAGGAATCTAAGCTAGGATAACAATACAATAAAGAGGAGCTTTGGCTGCTAGGGTTGGGCCCTAACCCAAGAGCTTCAGCCCTCTGAGTTAACTCAGTGCTAGCTCAAATCAAAACTCATATTCATTATAAAAGAACTGTATTACATCAAACTATTACAAAGCAGAGTTCCACAGTAAAAGTTCAAATCCTGACTAGCTGACTAAATATTGGCTAACTGACTAAAACAACCAAGGTCCTAAGCCTCTCTATTTATACATCTGATGTCTCAATGACTTCCCTCAAAATTAGGGAGGTATAGCTCCCAACTTAATGGTAACTTGTTCTTTCACTTTCACTAGCTCGACTGCCTTCTAATAGGGAGGGTGTTTGTACTTCCACTTGCTTGGCTGTCTTTTAGTACTCCTGATTTGGTTTTTTGTACTTTTAGCTTATGGGGGGATATTCAAATATATGGGCATTAAATGAGGAGGATTTACCTCCTGTAATACCTCTCCCTTGTCCCATCTGAGTTTTTACCAAGGTATTTTTCCATAGTTCCTTTCTTTTACCTTTTATCCTTGAATTTCCCTCGATTTTAATCCTTTATTCCTGCATTACATGCACATTAGACCACGAAGAAAAATATCCAACTCTAACTCATCTCATAAGAAAAATATAATCAAAAGTATGCAATAAGTTGTGAGAATAGTTGGTTTGACTAAGCTAGGAGGTTAATTAAGGCCAATTAAGGCCCATATAATTACTCAATGATGATACTCATCAAAACCCATAAAGGATTTCAGAGTATATATTATATACTCTCACATAATAGCATATGTTCCAAATTCAGTTGTAAAGGACATTCTAAATCAGGATGGGCCTAATGGGAAAAGGGGCAAATGGATTGCCACCATACTAGAATATGACATTGAAATCAAGCCTACAAAATTTATTAAAGGCCAAGGTTTAGCCAAGCTCATGGCTAAATTAAATTGTCGAGCCTTATACATAAATTTCATTACTGCCATAGATGATCATGAAGAAATGGCAACTCCACAAATCAGTGAAGCTTTCATAGATTCACCTCGCATGCAGACATTATTTTCATTTTACTCAACCTACAAGCTCCTCCTGGTTTATCTAAAACTAAAAGTAGATTCATAAAAGTCAAAGCAATGAAATATTGTATCTTAGACAATGTTTTAGTTTGGAAAGATATTGGTGGCATCTTATTAAATTGTTTATTAAAAGATGAAGCTGACAGAGTCATGCGGGAATTCCATGCAAGGGATTCTGGGGGACACCTATACTGGAAAACAACTGTTGATAAGGTTTTAAAGACAGGTTTTTACTAGCCTACCCTTTTTGCAAATGTCCGAAAATATGTGACCTCCTATCACAAATGCCAAATATTTGAAGGCAAGAAGAAACTCTTACCATTACCCCTCAAACCTATCTCAGTAGAAATGCCTTTTCAACAATGGGGTTTAGACTTCATTAGGGAAATTCACCCACCCTCCTCAGCCCAACACAAATGGATCCTGATAGCCACTGATTATTTTACCAAGTGGATAGAAGTCATCCCTTCTAGACAAGCCACTGACTCAGTCATCATCTCATTCCTTGAAAACAATATCCTTTCAAGATTTGGATGCCCACAAAAGCTCATCACTGATAATGTTTTTGCCTTCAAATCTAAGGAAATGATAGATTTTTTAAACCAATACCATATCACCCTAGGCCATTCCACTGCCTATTACCCTCAAGGTAATGGGCTAGCAGAATCTTCAAACAAAAGCCTAGTCAACATCATCAAGAAGTTGTCAAAAGACAACAAGAAAACCTGAAACAGGAAGTTGGTGAATGACCTATGTTCAGACAGGCTTACTACTAAGAAATATATTGGTACATCTCCTCATCAATTGGTATATGGGATGGATGTTGTTTTTCCATCCTCATTGGGAGTACCAGTGATCAAAATGATTCAAGAACTACAAGTAGAACCAAATGACATCCAAAGGAGGATAAACCAAACAATTCATTTGCAGCAAACGAGGGAAGAAGATTATATCAAATCCCAAGTAATTCAAGAAAAAATCAAGAATATCTTTGATAAGAAAGCTAAAGCATAGGATTTCTACATAGGTGATCAAGTACTAAAATGGGATTCCAAGAGGGAGGACAAAGAGAAACATGGGAAATCTGACTTTCTCTGGAAAGGCCCATATGTTATTTATGGTTACAGAAGCAATAATGCATTTTTCTTTAAAGCATTATATGGCACACACTTACAAGGTGGACTAGTCAATGGTCGAATGTTGAAGCACTATTTTCCACCAGAGTAATCAGTAGTTCACTAGCTCTATTCACTGTAAATACCATAGAAAAGTTTAGATTGGAGTGGATGGTTATCTTCTAAAGTTGAAACCTAAAAAGGAAATGTTAAGCTTTCAAATGTATAACATCATTAGTTTGAATAAAGGAGATCACAGAAAGCAGTTCCCAGTAAAGCACAGTCAAACTTCCAAGGCCACTAATCAGAAAGTTCTTGACATCTCATATGAAGATGCCATCCCCAAGTGGAGCCACTGTTAGGTTCCTATAATAATAAGCTTCATAATTTTGAATTGATTGTGTAAAGTCTTGTAATATTGTACATACTTTTGATTTCTACAAAATGTTTTCCCATATTAAAAAATGTAAAGAGGGTAAGTCCTAAAAGAAAAAACAAAGGACTAAAATAAAAGGATCAAAAAAGAAGATAAAATATGAACCCCACCAAAAATAGATAAAAATAGATCATGAAAGTGTGCACATTCAAATGTCACTACTCTTAGTTTACTTTTTGCAAATAAAATTGTGTGCAGCTTGTCCAAAATGAAACAATCCATGATAATCAAACAGTTTAATCTTCATTCATTAATTCTTTAAATTTCATGCTGATAGATAGAGAATAAAGATTTGGCTAAATTGTTTAATCTTGGCAGATTAGTAGTTAGGTAGAGAAAAATAGTGAGCTCATCAGTGTAATCTGAGCCATTGGAAGTTATAAGATTAGAATTAGATAGCTTGATTTGTTAGAACCTAAATCTTCCTTAGGCTGAAGGAAGGCAAAATTCAGGGTAACCACAAACCGCTCTCAGTCTGGTAGCTACCCCTACCAGAATAGGAGAGGGCTCTCTCCGAGTCACACTCAGTGAATAGATAAATGAAATGGCCTGAGATGACTTACAGCGAAATATTTATCTTAGTCTAGTAAGTGAATATGGATACAAGAAGTGATTTTTATGAATGATTGTTTTTCTGGGATGGTATGGGATCAATGGACCTCAAAGAACAAAGAATTTAATATAAAGACATAGATTACTTCGTGAGGCAAGATAGGCGGAGAGTCCAACAATTTAGTTTGAAGCAACGCGAAATGGAGAGATTTCTTAGGAGGGTGAAAAGGGCATGGGTAACATGAATCCTTTTCAACAGAAGAAGAACACTGAACATGAAATTTTCCCACAGGCAGAGCAATAAAATTGAATTCTACCTTATCTAACTAAGAAAATTTCATCGGAAATGAATATGAAATGAGCTATGAAACATAGCAAGATACATATGAAACATAAGAGACACATTTGCTGAACTCACAACCACATGAATCTCATGAAACAGAGCCGCTGCCTTTCATTAATCCTCTGTATATATAGCTTGAGTGGGCCTAATGGTTAAGAGCATGTGTTTCCTCCTAAGAGGTCACAGGTTCAAAACCAGAGGGGGGTAGAGTATGTATGCCTTCGTAGACTTAGCAGTCAATCGCTGCGCAGAGGGGTGGTCCCTTGTCCCACAAACAAGGGGTCTCATACACCAATTTGGTGTCTGGCTTGGTTGTGACCTTAAAAATGGATATTATTATTATTATTATTATAAAAAATATACAATGAAGAAACGAAGTTTCTTTCCCACAGTCTCCCAAAAGTTACAAGCCAACCAACCCTTTGCAAATAGTTTGCATACAATATATAGAATGTGCCATGAAGAGATAGAATGCCCAAGGGTTGGGGAGTTACTCAAACCATTACAAAATGAAGGTGGAGAGCCAAACATCAGCTACAGGTGCAGCGCCACAAACATGAAAAATGGCTTGGGTGACCCTTTGCCTTCCTTTGCCACTTGGATAGATGCCCATCTGGAGTGAAAGTACTTTAAAAGCCACCTTTGGTATCAAAAAAGTGAAGTGTAGATGAGAGGGCCCAATTATGAAAAGTCGCGAATCGAAATTTCGCGAAACAGAGGCAAATTGGGCCTTTTTTCCTATATGCGCCACGCCATTTTTTGTATGCGCCATGCAACTTTGAGGCCCGTATTGAGGCACTTGAAGGAGTCCAAAATGTGCCCAAGTATGCTTGTTGGAAATATTGTCCTATCTAATTTCCAACCCAAGTGGAATTTTTGAATTTGGAGCTCATTTTCCCCTCCAAATCTTCATTCTCCCAAGACTACTTCCTGTGTGTCAAAATAGGGGCAGTGAGGCCATTTTTGGGTTGTTTTGACCTCCGGGAGACTCAAATCATGCCCAAATTTCTTTCCCGAGTGCCAGTAGTCGTGATTTTGCATGCGAAATCCAAAAATGCAAGCCATTTCCCATTTGGATCTCCCAATCCTACGCGCTGCACCAGTGGCGCGGCGAATAGAGAGAAAAAACCTGTGTTTGTGCCAAAAAATTTCCATGTGACCAAAATTGTCCCACATTTCTTGAAATTTGGGCTGGAGGTTCTCTAAGAGGCACTGTGCTGGGCCACAGAAGCTTCAGCCAAGATTCAAAGCTGATCTTTCTCTTTTTCCTCTTTTGTTGCTCTGCTCAATTTGGCCTTCAAGCTCCTTATCCAGGCCTTTGCACTCATGCACCGTGCCCTGTAATGACAAGCCATCCTCCTCAGTATGGTTTTGTCTCTTTCGGCCTTCTCCAGTAGTATCTCCAAGTGGACATTGATCCGCTCTAACCAGGACTCACGATCGTTGTTGATCTCTTGCTCCAAGGTAGTGAGCTCGATCCTCCTTTGCTGGGCAGCTTGTCGATTCTCATGGATGCTTTGCAGCTCCATGATTGCCTGTTGGTCCTCAAGCTACCTGTTTCTCTACTCTATATACCTAATGATCCATCTGGCCCTCTCCACATTGAGTGACAAGTCTTGGATCTCCGTGTTCTGCTCCTAAATGGTCATCCTAAGTTGGGCATTTTCTGCCTCTGCCTCATCATCCTCAATGAGGATGACATCGGTCTCCTGTCCACCTGATGGCCCCTCATCATGCACGGGCTTCTTTCCCTTGTCCAGTACCTGTGTCGTTGATGCCGGAAGCGAGGCCCCTTCCACCCTGGGTGGAGATAACACTCGCTTTGCTGCTACAAACAAGCGCCTACTACCTCTCTGATATGTAACAAAAACTGGCATGGTAGTGGTCTCATGGTGCTCATACTGATGAGAAGGACCACCCATCTCCTGCTCTAGCTTTGATAGTATCTGTGATGTGCTGAAGAGGTCACAGGAGATGAAGTCCTCCCAAGCAATGCCCTACAATCCCAACTGATGACCTACCAAAATCCAGATAAGAGCAAAGTGATACACACTGTTAAGCTGGTGCTGAGGGGTCTTATGCAGCATGAAGGTGTTCATCCTCTCTATGTTCCTACATATGAAAAATAGGAGGTTCATCATCTTCACCTTGGTAAAGTGCATGAGCAACCTAATGTCATAGGCATATAGTTGGAGAACCTCCCCTCATAGCTGAAGTATTTCATGATCAATCTCATGAGTGGAGCATACTCATATTTCAAGTATCTAAAGGGAAAGACTCTTGTGAGCTGACTCAAGCATCTGACCTTGATGTAAGGCTCATAGTGTTGCCTATCCACCTTCTTCTTCTTATGCCACTGTTCTCCAACATTTGGTATACATGTTTCCATTGATATAGTTTCGGGTGTCGATGTGAAAGTGACCGTGGCCAAGATAGACTGACCTCCATGTAGATGAAGCACAAATAGATGGGCCAACTCATGATGAACTCTAACATTTTCCACCCTTTGACAAAATTCAAAACATGCTAGGTGTTGGAAACATGAAATGGCAAGAGGGCATGCTTGTAATTAGTGAGGGTAGTGGGCTCATCCCTGACATGTTTGCCACTCTTGTGATGTCTCCTGGGAGCCTGCTCTTCTGAGGATGAGTCACTTTGTGTCTCCATCTCATACTTTGATGAATGCTGTGATGTCATGACTACTGTGTGTATTGTAACTAGGCTGCCCTTTGATGATGGTGTGAGGTTGGGTGCCTTTGTGATATCTGTCACCAAGGGGAACAATGAAACAGGGAGTATTAGGAAGGGAGTAATGTAATGGGAATAGGGGTTATAGGGAGAAATTTGTTTAGGGATATGGGAGGAGTTTGGGTATTTTGATAGGGTAGGGTTTGGGGTTTTAACAAGGTAGGGTTTGGGGTGTCATGTTGATCAAACAATGGAGGGATAGGGGAGAGGGTTTGGTAGTAATTTAGTGCAGGGATTTTAGGAAAAATGAGAAAGGAGGATAGGAAAAATGGTAGGTGAGGGGAAAATGATGGGTGGAATGGAACCTTAGCACTAACAACACACTTTAGCAACCCTAGCCATCATGGTTTTTGGTGATTTCTTATGGTTGCTTTTATGAATTTGGTTGCATTCAAACATCTCTATAGACCACCATATTATTTATGAAATTTGATGAGCAAGTGATGTTATAAATCCTACCTTTCAATTTGATGGGCTTCACAAAAAATTTGAAGTGATTTGGCACTTGTTTCAGCCCTTGGTCTGTGTGCACTGCACGCAAAACCCAGTGTGCCACGACCTAGGTATGCGCCGTGCCTATGGAAAATTTGAACTACAGGTAGGCTTTGTGTGTGCCGCGCCCTCTGTGTGCACCGCGCCCCTGAGTATGTGCACTGCGCTCCTTGAAACTGCCTCCAACTCCCTCAAACACTCATGATGCACACTCACACCTTTTGCAACGTTTCTCCAAGGCTTGGATTAGCACAATGCCTTTGATTTTGATGAAAACTTGTATATATAGCCTTGGAGGAGATGGGTAAATTTTTTTTTTCCTTGAAAACCCATTTTTCTAATGTTGTGTTTTGACACTTTTTCACTGACTTTAAAACAGACTGATTTTCACTTTCCCTTTGAAATTTTAGCTCAAATGATGAAATTTTTGGCACTCTTTGCAGGGATTACACGACAGGAAATTTGGCCACAGAAACCATGACTGCATCTAAAGAAATCAACTGACGATGTTTTGAATTTTTTTTTCATAAATGACATTGTTTGACTTTTCTTCAAAACAGAGCTTTTGAAGAAGAGTCGAAGTCTATCCACATGACGATGAAGCTCTCTGAATCATAACTGTGTAAGGACCTCACTCTGGCCTGCATGGCTTTACTGGACATGTTTAAAGACCAAATTGATGAATCCCTAGACCTAAACATCAAAAATAACTTTTGTCCTTTAAAGGACCAGACTTTGACTGTCATGGACTTTGATGATTATTGACAAAAGACCTGAGCCAGCAGGAGCCATACATGAGGGGAAATGACTAGCATGACCCTCTCCATCAGATTATGGCATGCCCCTAGTGGAATGAAGCTAGGTGAATGGAGCAGGACACCTAAAAATGAAACGCATAAAGAGTTTTGATCTCTGATGGAGGACTGACCAGATCAACTCTAACATTGGCTCCAATGGGGGATGGTAGCTCCTTGGAGGTGCCAAGAACAGAAGATCTCTAGAAGAGATAGACAGTGCCTTCGTCCATTGGGCTATGGAGTTATCATTTCTATAAATAATATAGGACTCTGACTCATTTATGAAACAAAAATGACCAAAAAAAATTGACTCAAACTTGACATTGAAATGACTTAAAGGCTAGCTTGACCAACTCTAACAAAACTAAAATAAAATGTTATTTACAGTGACAGTGGAAGCAGCATTAATAACTTAGAAATGGTACAGCTTGAGCAGCCGACCATTGATCGGCCCTACTGGACAATCTTCCCCGTTTATTTCCTTTAGAAGAAAGGCATTCTGCCCCCCGATATGCTGCAATCTTGAAAGGACCTTTCCAGAGGTTCTCGAACTTACTCTGCTTGCCTTTCTACTCATTACTTGCATCCCACTTCAGCACCACATCATCCACCTAAAATTTATCCACCTTTGCCTTTCTGTCGTAAATTTTCTTGACTTTCTCCTACAATTTGGATGTGTTCTTGAAAACTTCGTCTCTGGTCTGCTGCAAGTGGACCATTTGATTCAACCTTCTCTATATGGGATCTTCTTCACTGCTAGCCTCCTGAAGAAGTTTGACTACCGGTTCAGCGAGAGAGGTAGGAATTACTGTATCAACTCCATAAACAAGCTCAAACAGTGACGTACCTATGGATTTCTTCTGATTGACCTGATCCGCCCAAAGCGTATTTACCAACCTCTTATGCCAGTTCTTCTTATTTATTTCCAGCAACTTCTTGATTATGTTGACCAATGATTTGTTCGAAGATTCAGCCAATCCATTGCCTTGTGGATGATAGGCAATTGAGTGACCCAAAATGATGTGATATTTATGACAAAGCTCTACCATCCTTTTTTATTTGAAAGTTGTTGCGTTATCAGTGATTAGCTTATTCGGGCAACCAAAGCAACACAAGATGTTATTTTCAAGGAATGAAATGATTACCGCATCTGTAGCTTGTCTGGTGGGAATTTCCTCAACCCATTTCGTGAAATAATATGTGGTTGTGAGGATCCATCTATGCTATCCGAAAGAAGCGAGATGAATTTCGCCAATGAAATCCAATCCCCATTGCTAGAAAGGGGCACTCACCTCTATGGGCTTGAGTGGTATAGGCTGCAACTTCTGCTTTCCTTCAAAACTCTGACACTTATGACAGCGCTTGACCATCTTATATACATCAGCAAATAATGTCGGCCAATAGTACCCTACTCTCAGAATTTTGTTTGCCGTTGACTTCCAAAAAAGGTGACCCCCACAGTCTCCTTGGTGGTAGTCCTCCATGACTTGCTTTGTTTCCTTTTCCACCAAAAAATTTAACAAGATGCCACCGGGATCTTTCCAATACAGTGCAGAAATTAGGAATGCAAAACTTGGCAGCCTTCAACTTGAGTGTTCTCGCTTTGTTTCTAGTCATGCCGGGCGGTGGTGACAAATGTTTAAGCACATATATGATATCTGAATACCATGGAGAAAGAGCAAACATTTCAGATCCCTAAATTTATGATTCTTCCTCATTCGCATCGGACATAGTAGCGATCAGATTTATGTCCAAGGCATGCAAGTTTGATTCAGCCATTAACTTCGCCAATCCCTGTCCTTTCACTAGCTTTGTGGGTTTTATTTCCACATCATATTCCAACAAGGCTGTAATCCACTTTCCTCTTCTTCCTTCTGGATCGGTCTGCACTAAAAAATCTTTTACAGCCACATTAGGAATATAGGCCAGAATGTGAGAATGTAGAATATACACCTGGAAATCTTTCAATGCCTTCACAAGTGCAAGGGCTTGCTTCTCAATGATGTTGTATTTTAAGGCTGCATCTCTTATAGCTCTGTTGAAAAATGCAATGGGTCTTTCATGATCATATCTTTTCTGTAATAACACCGCTGCCATAGTATGCTCCGAAGCAAATGAAAACAATATGAAATCCTGAGTTTAGTCTGGGCTGACTAAAACTGGAGCTATGGAAAGAGCCAATTTGACCAAATTGAAAGATTTTATAGCCTCCTCCATCCATTTCACTTGGGTGTCCTTCTTAAGCATGTTTTTCATCTCTCTTAGGTGCTTAGCAAGATTGGGTACAAAGTGGCATAGGAAATTCATCTTACCATTGAATGATTGTATCTCTTTTTTATTCCGAGGCAGATCGATTTACTGAATTGCTTGCACACGTGCTGGGTCAATACGAATGCCATCTTTTGAGATAATGTGCCCGAGTAGTTTGCCTTCTTCCATGGCGAACAAGCTCTTCTTTGGATTCGGTGACAAGCCATATTTTCTGCACTTTAGGAAGACAGTTTTAAGATGGTACATGTGCTCTTCATCAGATTTGGAAAACACCGTCAAATCATCCAAATACACCATCAAAAAGACATCCTTCTCATTTGCAAAAGCCAAGTCCATTGCATGCTGAAATGTGGCACCCGCATTCTTCAAACTGAAAGGCATTTCAGCGTAATGAAAGGTTCCCCATGGAGTAGTGAACAATGTCTTGTCTTGGTCATCCTCATGGACAAAAACTTGGTTATATCCGGAATAACCATCAAGCAATGACATACGAGATGCTCCCACTACTCGCTGAAGTATATGGTCCATTTTGGCCAGTGGATAGTTGTCCTTCAATGAAACTTTGTTGAGATTTCTGAAATCAATGCATAAGCGAATCTCATCTGTCTTCTTCTGTATGGGCACCAAGTTGGAGATCCAATCTGAAAATCTAATGGGCGCAATGATCCCTGATTTATACAACTTGTTGATCTCCTTTTCAATAGATGGCAGTAACTTTGGATTTAGCCTTCTCAACTTCTGTCTGTATGGTTTTTGATTGGGCTTGATGGGTATAGTGTGCTAAATTATATTAGTATCATATGTCTTTAAGTCAGAATAGTTCTAGGCAAACACATCTGCAAATGAAGACATCAAACTAATATATTTGGCTGCAATGTTGGCTTGCAGGCTACATCATCTTGATCAAATACTTCTTCTAGAGGTATCAAGCCTTTGGGAATAACGTTATTCTTCAGCTGCAACACGTCCATTTCATTGATCTGCATCTCATCTGTACCATTACCTTTACCATCGTCATTTTCTTCATCAATTGAGGTCTCTTTGAACTTGCCTTTGTTTTTCAGAAAATCATCAATCTCCTCATCATCTTGGAACACTTGCCAATATCTCTGGTTGTCTGGAACAGTTAGATGATGCTTGACATGGATTTCGAAATTGTTGCTAGAGTTCATTGGGATCTTCAAACTACTTGTTGCCTTGGCAAGAGCA
Organism: Pinus taeda; assembly: GCA_000404065.3. NCBI lineage: Eukaryota > Viridiplantae > Streptophyta > Pinopsida > Pinales > Pinaceae > Pinus > Pinus taeda. The sequence goes on from APFE030749863.1 coordinate 12,306, forward strand.
TCAACAATACTATTTTGTATACGAGGCACACATGTTAAGGTGTATTCTGAAAATAATTTTAAAATGTCTAGGACTGCATTACAATAAGCCCACATCCTAGGATGCTTTGCTTGATATTCGCCTCTGACCTGCTTGATAACCAATTTGGAGTCACAATATACTGAAATCCTCTTAGCATTCAACTTTCTTAGAATCTTTAGGCCAACAATTAGAGCTTCATACTCAGCTTCATTATTTGAACACTCAAAATCCAACTTGTAAGAGCATACCTGCACGTTACTAGGGACTTTGTTTGGGGCGGAGAAAGGACTACGTACCCAAATTCCAATTCCAGCGCCATCATTTCCCACTGCTCCATCGAAATCCATGGTCCAAAAACCTTCTTCCTCCTCTTACAAGTGCTGGAAATCTGTTTGTTGTGCCTTGTCTGCTTGTTGTCCATTATTTTCATCTGATTGCCCAATGGTGTTCCACTGTTCTTGTTCTTCTTTCTTCAAAACTTCTCTGAAACTTTTTTTTATTTCCAGAATATCCTCTGCTTCTACTAACTAACTATCTATATCATTGAAACTATTTGAATACAAACAAAAGACTCTAAATCTGTATGTACATAGTTAATTGGATGATTTATTGGTTTCCCCTTGCTTGTGATCATGTACTTCATTTTTTGTTCCCGATACAATTTCCTCATTTGTCCAAACACTGGAATCGTTGCATAGGAGAAATCTAGTTGTAGTTTCCCTTTCAGTTTCGCTACCCAAGACTTGGAAAGAAGCATGCCAAACCTTGGAGGAATGTCTACTACCACAACATCCATCAGAACATTCTTCATTGGGAGCTGATCCAAACTCACAACCAAGTCTTTGATGAGACTTATACATCTTACTCTGCTGGAATCAAATGAATAGAGATCATGATATTGTTGGGTGATGTTCAGACCAAGCTTATCCATGATTGCCTTGGGAATGAGATTGTGAGAAGCTTCGGAATCGAACATGGCGTTATGTAACACAAAATCATGCAATCTTAAACTGATATAAAAAGGTGGCACATCACTATCAGGAGACTCACCATTCGATGCTGGCCCAAAAATAATTTCAAGTTGATCATCTTCGACATTCACCATGTCGGACATTGGGTCCAAATTCAACATTTTAGGTACTTGTTCTTTATAACTGATGTTCTTCATTTTGCTTTGGTAATCTGTGGGCATATCATCTAAAACTTGAGGCAAAACAAGAGGTGCAAAATGGGTAGCCATCACTCTTCGTGGATTTGTCCTCGGAGGTGTTGGAGGAGTGTGCACAATTTGTAAGGGACTAGCAATTTGAGTTTCAAGCTGAGCTACTATGTAGCTATCAATCAACCAGTTAGCCATTTCCGTCTCCAAGTCTACAAGAAACTATGGATTGTCGACAGTAGAGTCAACCACCCTTTTGGATTTGGTTTCGAGCAACGATATTTGAAACTGCTCATCAAACTCTATCTCTTCAAGATACTCAAAAATGTCTGGGCATGAATGGGATTTGAACACGGGCGATATAGAGCTTTCTTGATGACAAAGTCTTGAAATCAAATTGGGATTTTCGTATATGTGTGGAGGGTCGGGATCTGGATTAGCTCTGGTGTATCTTCTAGAAGCCAACGTGCTATTGAGAGAAATCAAAGGACACAACCAGCTTTACTCAGCCTATCAAATCCTAAACTTATCATCCGGAAGCTTAGAATTATTTAAGAAGCAAGGGGATTGATTTAGTCCCCAGTGGAGTCGCCACTATGTTAGCACCTAAATCCGCCTTAGGCTAAAGGAAGGAAAAATTCAAGGTAACCACAAACCACGCTCAGTCTGGTAGCTAGCCCTACCAGAATAGGAGAGGGCTCTCTCTGAGTCACACTCAGTGAATAGATAAATGAAATGGCCTGAGATGACTTACAGTGAAACATTTATCTTAGGCTAGTAAGTGAATATGGATACAAGAAGTGATTTTTATGAATGACTATGTTTTTGGGACGGTATGGGACCAATGGACCTCAAAGAACAAAGAATTTAATATAATGACACAGATTACCTCGTGAGGCAAGATAGGAGGAGAGTCCAGCAATTTAGTTTGAAGCAATGCGGAATGGAGATATTGCTTAGGAGGGTGAAAAGGGAATGGGTAACATGAATCCTTTTCAACAGAAGAAAAACACTGAACATGAAATTTTCCCACATGCAGAGCAATAAAATTGAATTCTACCTTATGTAACTTAGAAAATTTCATGGGAAATGAATATGAAATGAGCTATGAAACATAAAAAGATACATATGAAACATAAGAGACACATTTTCTGCACTCACAACCACATGAATCTCATGAAACAGAGCCGCTGCCTTTCATTAATCCTCTGTAAAAAATATACAATGAAGAAACAAAGTTTCTTTCCCACAGTCTCCCAGACATTACAATCCAACCAACCCTTTGCAAATAGTTTGCATACAATATATATAGAATGTTCCATGAAGAGATAGAACGCCTAAGGGTTGGGGAGTTACTCGAATCATTACAAAATGAAGGTGGAGAGCCAAACATCAGCTACAGGTGCAGCGCCACAAA
>APFE030749863.1:17277-28443 GCA_000404065.3 Pinus taeda
AGAGGGCATGCTTGTAATTTAGTGAGGGTAGTGGGCTCATCCCTGACATGTTTGCCACTCTTGTGATGTCTCTTGGGAGCCTGCTCTTCTGAGGATGAGTCACTTTGTGTCTCCATCTCATACTCTGATGAATGTTGTGATGTCATGACTATTGTGTGTGTTGTACCTAGGCTTCCCTTTGATGATGGTGTGAGGTTGGGTTCCTTTGCGATATCTGTCACCAAGGGGAACAATGAAACAGGGAGTATTAGGAAGGGAGTAATGTAATTGGAATAGGGGTTATAGGGAGAAATTTGTTTAGGGATATGGGAGGAGTTTGGGTATTTTGATAGGGTAGGGTTTGGGGTTTTAAAAAGGTAGGGTTTGGGGTGTCATGTTGACAAAACAATGGAGGGATAGGGGAGAGGGTTTGGTATTAATTTAGGGCAGGGATATTAGGAAAAATGAGAAAGGAGGATAGGAAAATGGTAGGTGAGGGGAAAATGATGGGTGGAATGGAACCTTGGCACTAAAAACACACTTTAGCAGCCCTAGCCATTATGGTTTTTGGTGATTTATTATGGTTGATTTTATGAATTTGGTTGCATACAAACATCTCTATAGACCACCATATTATTTATAAAATTTGATAAGCAAGTGATGTTATAAAGCCTACCTTTCAATTTGATGGGCTTCACAAAAACTTTGAAGTGATTTGGCACTTGTTTCAACCCTTGGTCTGTGTGCACCGTGCGCAAAACCTAGTGTGCCGCGCCCTAGGTATGCGTCGCGCCTGTGGAAAATTTGAACTGCGGGTAGGCTCTATGTGTGCCGCGCCCTCTGTGTGCGTCGTGCCCCTGAGTATTTGCGTCGCGCTCCTTGAAACTGCCTCCAACTCCCTCAAACGCTCACGATCCACACTCACACCTTTTGCAACGTTTCTCCAAGCTTGGATTAGCACAATGCCTTTGATTTTGATGAAAACTTGTATATATAGCCTTGGAAGGGATGGGTTAAATTTTTGCTTCCTTGAAAACCCATTTTTCTAATGTTGTGTTTTGACACTTTTTCATTGACTTTAAAACACACTGATTTTCACTTTCCCTTTGAAATTTTAGCTCAAATGATGAAATGTTCGACACTCTTTGCAGGGATTGCATGATAGGACATTTGGCCATGGAAACCATGACTGCCTGAGCCAGTAGGAGCCAAACATGAGGGGGAATGACTAGCATGACCCTCTCCATCAGATTATGGCATGCCCCTAGCAGAATGCAGCTGGGTGAATGGAGTGAGACACCTAAAAATGAAATGCATAAAGATTTTTGATATCTAACGGAGGACTGACCAGACTGACTCTAACATGATTATCAAAGAAAAATAAAAAGATCAGGAAGCTCAAATGCACCCAATAAATGAAGAAAAAATGTTAGGGTAAATGATGGGTAGGCAGAAGCAGTTTTCACAAGTCATGGAGAGCATCAATTGACTCATTTCATAATACTAACTTCCTTCCAAACTCATTTTCCCTTGTAAAAATATCCCTTCCCTTCATTTTAACCTTTTCTACCTTACTAAAACCCTTTTCCCTCGTTAAAAGAGCATGTTTTCATTAGAAAAGTAAATTCCCCTTTCCTAATTCCCCTTTTCAATTAAAAATGTAAGAACCCACTTACATGTTTAAAAACGTTACCCAATATCATTTTTAACTCATGTTCTTACTATATTATTAACTCCTGCATATATATTTTCCAAACTCCATTTTTCATGAATTCCCCCACTAATTAACCTGGGTCCCCCACTTCAATTTTGATACCCATCACATATTTTATCCTGGGGCCCCACCTATCAAATCCTCGACTCACCTCCATCCATCGGATCTTCATTCCTCAATTCCAACAGTCCATAATATGTTTCGCACCCCCCATCGCCCGATAGTTAATGTTTTCAAAAGGATGCGAAATGGGTGGTTTCGTAAACCCGCTCCCTTGCTACGTGGCAGCTCTAGATTATATCGCATCTTCCAATCCAAAACCGCTAACCCACTTTTCACCATGCAATAACTGCCAATCCATCGTCCGAACTGTACGATGAAAGCACCTTTCCATTTGAATTTAACCTCGCGCCCATATGTTTAACCATTGTTGGTTAAAAGTAATAAACCTACTCTTTACAAAATTTTCACCATTATTCTATTGAGGTTTGCGAAAAAGAGCTCTGTCGACCTATTTTCAAGAGATTTCACACCACAATCAAAGCCTCTTGCCACTAGGAGACAGTGCCAACTCAACATAAAGGTTTATAAAGACCACTAAAGCCTATTTTGCTATTAGAAAGCCTCAGTTGCTTCTAGAACCCCTTCTACAAACTAAAAGCTTCATTTTCCAGGTATTCCTAAGTGTTGAGAGCTGTACTTAAGCAAGAAAGTAATAACTACTAAATTGAGAAAATTAAATGGCCTTCAAGAGTATTATAAATGTAAATCCCCTACAACCACCTGTAATTGATGTTGAACATAACCCCCTTGCTGACAAAGACTTCAAAATTAGTGATACAGTCACTGATTGCAACTTCTTTGAGCTCCACTATTGTAGCCATGATAAATTCATGGACCAGACTGATGATATCCTCCTCTAGGATTCAAACCTACCTCCCACAAACCTTCCAATTTCAAGAAATCATCAGGATCTATCAAGGCAATTATCTGAAAGAGCCCTAGTAACCCCTCTCAAAGAGATTTTGTTCACAATTACTACAAAATCAATAAACCAGATGTTGCAAATTCAACCTAAGCCTGATGACACCCCTTTGTAAATTGAAATTCTCATTGAGTTATATCTAAAGCTTGACTTTCCCAAGAGATTTCAAATCTTCAAAAATTTTCTTCCTTCATCTGTTGAAACCCCAAAGAGTAACCCTCCCTATTTAGCCTCAATGTTTTCAGAAAGAACAAGACAGATTGTTTCAATGTTGTCTTGTATTCTAGGCTATTTTACAGATGAGTATGTTGATGCTTCAATCCTAGGTTTTCTGTCCATTTTTTACCCAAGACAACCTCCTACTTTCAGATTTAACTTCGCTGAATACATATCAAATTCTATCCATGAGAAGTTAGTTAAATTACTTGAAGAAGGTGTGTTCAAGTATTCATCTGTTTTGTTTCATATGTTCTTAAACTTTCAATTTTAAATGTTTGTAGTAAGCCTCCAAAAACTAGACACCTAGGGTAACCCACAATCAGTTGTCTTCTAGACTTCCCTAATCAGAAAAGATTCCACAGAGTTCACCTACAAGGACTTCATTGACTCCTTTATTCATCAAATTGCCAACATGCTAAGCAGTAGCAGTCAGCCTAGGATCGCTGAAGAAATGAAGAAAATATTACAGTTGTCAGAGCACAGTAGAACAGGAGACTAGTATTTGTACCAGAGCCACACTGAAATTAGGGTGTATGGTTGTCAACTCACTCCTTACAAGTTGCCCAAATACCTTCCCATGAGGTTATTTGCACTAGAATATATCGGCCAGATCCTAAATTCACATGAGGTTAATTTTCTATCAGCCAAGAAGAAAACACAGTTCAAAATCGAGAACCAAATTGGTCCTTTCATTATCAATAATAGAAATGTTGGTCAACAAGTAGGTAAGTCTTTACATGAATTCAAGTTCAGCGATAGTTTCAAATGGAAGTATGATCCTTTAGGAATTATCAGCAAGTTAAGAATCAAGTTTAAATTAACTCCTTTTGTCCATGATCCCAAACCAGAGATTGAGAATTACTCCAACCAATCAAAGTGGTTGGAGGGTACTTTGAAAGAGGTGGAGAAACCAGTTGGAATAAGTCCTGTCGTGTAGAACCCGGCCCTAAAAGATAGGAATTCCAAGAGACCAAGAGAAGAAGGTTCATATTCAGCTCAAACCACCATTAAAACTAGATTCAAACTAATGTACAAGAAGAAGCCCAAGCCAAATCCTGTAAATGAGCAAGAAGAGATAGTTGAGACAATTGAAGTCATTAATGTAGACTCAGTGGTTAAAGAAAGTGCACCTCCAACAATTTCAGAGGAAACTCATCAGCCTTCAACCTCTAATACTCATATTATTCAGAAGTAGCATAGTGTTGAAGTCTCTTCATCAAGAAAACCAATGGATAAAGAAAAATACATAAGGGAGAAATATAAAGAAATAAAATTGAGAAATGAAGCATTGAAAGCTAAAACCTATGCCCAATATATGAAACAGACTCCTATTGATCATAATTGGTTATTTTCAGTTTTCGACTACAAAACTAGAATGATGCAGATGGCCTTTCTACAATGACTGATACAAGGCCCAAAAACAACAACAGATTACAAAAAGACAGAATTTGAAGTTTTGCCAAGAATATTCATCCTATAGATCAAATTGAGTTTCATAAACAAGTAGGAGAAATTCTATACTCAAATATGACCAACAAAGCTACAAGTGTACAAAAACTACAAAATTCTCTATATAATATCAAATCACAGTTAAAACTAGAGAAGGCGTCCTCACAAGCAAAGGATAAGAGAATTAAAACACTTGAAGAATTGGTCATGGGGATTGGGTATGATCCTAAGAACATCAAAGCAACTGAAGAGCTTATCAAAAAGAAGAATTAAGACATTGCAACATTGAAGAATTAGCTAAAATTACCTCCTACTGAACATCCACAAGCAAAAGAAGTTTTGGAGAATGAAGGCCAAAAAGATGAAATGATGAATCTCATCATTCAGTTGACAGCTCAACTGAAAGAAATGGAGAATGAGATTGTCACTACCATTCCTGCAATTACTACAATAGTTCCATCTACTTCATTAGCTCCATTACCAACAACACTTACAAATACTACAACAGTTCCATCTACATTAGCCACCACATCAGCAATAGATTCAAGAACACAACAGCTCATCCCAATGATGAAGCAGGTAAATTGATCAAAGCCATGTAGGATATGTCCATCCAAACAAATGAAATAAATAGACTTAAAGAAAAAATAAATAAAAAAATCTAGAGGATGAAAAGAAGCTAGTTCAAATCATGCATAAAGATGAAACACAGAAGTCAAATAGATTGAATGAAAGGTTACAGAAGTTAGAGAAATAATTGGCACTGAAAGAGCCACTAGCCCAAGAAAAGCAACAATTATGGGCCAATATAATTAACCAGAGTTAATGATATTTGGCCATCCATCCAATTTATCTTTAAGTAGATAGATTTAATCAAGGAAGCAAGTGAGGAAATTCAAAAATTAAGAGCAGAACTTGGAAATAAGCCAGAGGAAGCCTCTAGGGTAATCTAGTTCCTAAATTCAAAAAACAAGTATGAATTGCATGAGCCTGGAATAACTGCAAGAACAGAGACTGTTACACAGTATTTTGTCACCGTCCCTGTTACCCCTTCTCCCGTACATTGGAGGACCTATTCTGGGACCTGTGAGAAGTGACATAACCTGAAAACACCTGCATTGTATCCCTTTGAGTATGTATTTCATATGCCTTGAAGACACCTTTTGCAAAATACCCATAAATATAGCCCTTTTTCCATTGGCGTTGTTCCTCAGTGTATCACTCGCGCCAATGAGGGAAATACTCCAAAGAGGGCGCGCCAGCTGGTGCTCTGTATCAGAGTCGTACTAGCGCCAGCCTAGTTGGGTAACATTTTTAACAAACCAACTTGCGATGGTTCTTCCTAACCTATTCATGAACTGATTCCAGTTTGAGTTAGTTCAGTTGGGCTTCGAATCTCCATGGAAGGGAAGTAGTTCTCCACCTCTCATGGAAGCTTCCTAATGATAAGGACAATCCCATGAATCTTGTGGATGATCTTATCTCCTTCTCCTCTCTCTATATAAGCTTGTCCTTTTTCCTTTGACAAGCTAGTTAGTAATTTTACTCTTCAAGCTCCAAATTCTAAGTCCCAAAGTCTGAGAATTGCTAAGCTCATGCTACAAGAGCCCTTGTTCATCCCCATAAGGCTACATCTTTAGGGAGGAGATCCATGTCCAAGTAACCAAGGAGAGAGAGGCATGTTCCCCATCCCCTACAAGCTTTGCAAGGCATGTGTTGCTGATCACCCAGCCAAAGGAGGATTTGACATCAGAACCTGGTTGTATTCTCTTTTGTTTATCAATAATAATAGACGACTATCATTATGATTCCACTTTTATTGTCTTTATAATGATGTTTGAGTTGTATCCTTTCTGACTGATACATAGTTTCATTTCTTGGATTTTATGCTTGTATTTGTCTTGTTCTTTGCATGTGGAGGTGTCTGTTCACGAGGATCGTGAGGATTGTGACCAGCTGAAGTGAAAGAACGGGAGCGACGAATCTTCTACGAATACTAGCGTTGGATTGAAGGTAGGCCCTCATCATCGGTCTTTACTTTACAATTAGGAACCTGCGTGTTAGCGTTGTTTGATTATTGCTAGACCCCATTTAGGCTAGTGGGATCACCTCTGTCTGCAGAGGGGATTTACCTGTACAACAATTTGGCGACTTCGCTGGGGAATTGGCTTTTACCTTGTTTGTTTATCTTGTCTTGTTGTTTGATTTGTAACTTTAGACAGAGCCTGAAGTCTGGCCAGATAGCCTTCGAAACGCTATTGCTTTCCATTAGCGAAGTAGATCAACGCTACTTCAGTCCATCTCCGGTTTGGTTTACAAACTGAACGACTTGGAACTTGCCTTGGTTCTTGGTTATTTCCTTGGTTTCTCCAGCTTGATTAGCTTTCTAGGTTGAATGCCTGTGTTGCTTTTTGCCTCTTGGTGTACTTAGGTATTGCTGGTTCGGCCTTGGCTCTTTTGTTTTTATTTTTCCATAGCAAACTCGACTGGCGCTAGTTTATAGCATGACAGTCGCGCCAGTTGGCACAAGTTGCACATTTACAACCCACGCCAATTCTTGAAAGGCGCTTGTTGTAGCGTGACAGTCACGCCAGACCTGTAAACTTTTGAAGTTTGCTTGGTTATGAAATTTTTGAGCTTGGGTTTTGTCCTAAGTACTTTTTTCAGACTACTTGAGTGTTTTGGAGTGTGATTTGACTGGCTTTGATCGTTACCCTTTGGGTGTTTGCTTTTTTCTATCAATTTCGCATTCCTAGCCCTAGGGCATCTAGTGGCCTTGTGAATCGAGCCTTCCTCAGGTGTTTTGATCTTTTTGTGGTCCAGTCGACTCTTTTGTTTTCTCCCTTACACTTTCTTGGTAGTTGTGAATCATTTTGTTGCGTTATTTGGGTGATTTGTTTCGTCTTCACTTGAATTCTGTTTCGTCTCTCTTTGAGCCTAGATCACACGGCTCATTGTTGTATTTGGGATCTTTTTGGTTCTTTGGATGTTTGGTTTGTGATTTGAGGAACTGAACATGCTTGTGTTGGACAGAATTTTCTTGTGTTATTTCTCAAAGTTGTTTAGTGCATCTTGCCATCATCGAAAAGAAAAATCTCTTTTGCTTTGAATTGGTTAATGAAAATTAGAACTTTTCATTTCGATTAGTGATTTAGTGATCTTAAAGAAAGGTTTATTAATTTGCATTAGCTGCATTAGGGAAGTTCTTTGCTGTTTTGTAATCATTTCGTTTGTGTGAAAGCTCTTCAACTCTCTCGTAACTAGCGTTCATCGAATGGAATGACATGTTTTGGCATATAGATTGCATTTAGGGAATTTTGAGAGATTACATACGGTAGGACCTGAAAACCGAAACTTAACACAAGATCAACTTTAAAATAAATCGAATGAATCTAAAAATGCATTGGAACATAACGCTTACATTCTAGAGGTCTAGACCAGAGACGTGCTCTGGCGTCGTTAAACCTAGTCACTTTTGTTTTCACTTAAGGTTGGGTGATTCCTCCTTTTGTGACTCAACTGTGGTCTAGTACGGACTTATGCTCCCACGTACCATCGAGTATATATGGGGTGACTCCACTAGGTTATCATCCTTGATCCACAGGAAGCCGTGTCTGCCGCCTTACAGCCCGTAACGCACCGAACACAACATTCGGGAAGATTGACTGCCATACGGAAAGTCCTTGGTTTTCATATGATTGCTAAGGTGTATATGCAGTTTTATGGATTGTCTAGTAAACCCCTTGCCTAGTTTCTCTAGAGTAGTCACTTTTTGATCCTTTTCAGACTCCTTAAACGAAAAGGCTCACTTGAGCATTTTTCACTTCAGGCTCACTAAATATTCGAAGGTGACTAGAGTCATATTTTTGTCCTTTTCTCGACTCTTAAAAAATGAAAAGGTCAAGTTGTGTCCTAATGTCTTAAAATTTATTCGACCACGATCACACACATTCCGCGATGTGTTTCCCTGGTCATATGAGGAAATGCCAGGAATTGACCCAGCAATTGTAATTCATGAAATCAAAACTTACCCGGACGCTAAACCCATTTGGCAACGTTTGCGTCAGATTCACCCAAGAAAAGTTGTTGCGATTAAAGCAGAAGTTGAAAAATTACTCAAAGCAGGTTTCATTTATCTGATCCCGTTAACGGATTGGATATCGAATATTGTTCCCGTGAACAAAAAGCAAGGGACAATAAGAATATGTATCGACTATAGGGACATTAATCGAGCATGTCCAAAGGACAATTACCCTACTCCCTATATCGAACAAATCATTGATGATTGTGTCGGCAACGAAATTTTCTCCTTCATGGATGGCTTTTCCGGATACAATCAAATCAATATTCTACCTGTTGATCAACCAAAAACGACATTCATTTGTCCATGGGGTCATTTGCTTATTGCAAATTACCTTTTGGGCTCAAGAACACCGGGGCAACTTTTCAACGGGCCATGTCTTATGCTTTTCATGATATCAAGCACAATGTGCAACCCTATCTCGTTGACTTGTGTGCTCATTCATTACATCGAGATGATCATCTTTTCCATTTAAGAGCAATCTTTATGAGGTGTAGGCATTATCGGATTAGGTTGAACCCCGACAAGTGTGTTTTCTGTATTGAAATGGGTCGATTACTGGGGTTTGTTGTTTCGAAAGTCGGCATTCGCATCGATCCCTCGAAGGTTGAAGCCATTATCAAATTTCCTCCTCCTTCAAGTCTTTGCCAACTCCAAATTTTGCAAGGGAAAGCAAACTTTTTACGTCGATTCATCCCTAACTACGCCGAGATTACAAAGGGTTTTACCCGGTTGTTGAAGCAGAATACTTCATTCTTTTGGGACGAGATAGCTGAGAAATATTTTGATGCGCTAAAACACATGTTCACCCAGGCACCGTTGTTGCATCCTCCCAACTACAACCAGGACTACTTCTTGTATCTCGTTGCTTCCTATTCCACCATGAGAATGGTGTTAGTTCAGCAAGATGAATTCGGTACTGAACATGTGATATATTACCTTAGTCGCACGCTAAATCCAACTGAGCTAAAATACTCACATGTGGAGAAATTGGCATTGGCAGTTGTTCAAGCTGTCCAACGTTTTCGTCATTACATTTTACTACGTAAGACTACAGTCATTTCTGATTGCAACCCTCTGATCTATATTTTGTCCAAGCAATTGTTGGGTGGCAAGTACTCCAAATGGATTTTTATCCTGTAGGAGTTCGACTTGGAGTTCGAAAAGTCTAAGTCAAAGAAATCTTTAGTTTTTGCGGAATTAATGTGTGACTTCCCGCGTGCTGACATGGAAATGGTGGCGAAGGAGCCCATTTAGGACGAATCCTTGTTTCTAATCAGCACTCTAGATCCATGGTATGGGGATATCATCGTTTATCTCCAAACCCAATCATTTCGGCCAGATATTTCATGATCGGACCGTCGAAAAATACGATTCCAGTCCCAACAATTCAAAATTATTGGAGATACTCTTTATCGTCATGGGGCGGACTCTGTTTTTCTACGTTGTTTGACTCATGAGGAAGCTGAAAGGGTCCTCAGTGACTGTCACTCTAGAGCGTGTGGCGGTCATATGTCTGGGTATTCCACTACCCAAAAGATATTGTGTGCTGGCTATTTCTGGCCGTCTATGTTTAAAGATTGTATCCTTGCGGTCCGAAAATGCCATAACTGCCAATTTTTTTATCGAAAGATGCGCGCTCCACCTGCTCCTCTTCACCCTATAATTTTCGTTGGTCCTTTTGCCAAATGGGGTATCGATTTTACTACATGTAACCCTCACTCGGCCGGGGGGCATGCATATATTATCCTTGCAGTAGATTATTTTACCAAGTGGGCCAAGGCGACGCCTACATTTGAGGTAGATGGAAAAACAACTGCGGTTTTCATATTCAATCATATGATTGCTAGGTTTGGTGTTCCACAAGCGATTATCACTGATCATGGGCGTCATTTTTGAAACGTTATGATGATTGAACTTACAGGCCAGCTTGGCTTGCGTCACGACAGTTCAACTCCTTATTATCCACAAGCTAATGGCTTAGTTAAAGCCATCAACAAAGTTCTAGTCATCATGATCTAACGAATCATTGGGATTCATCGGTTGAATTGGGACACCATGCTATTTTCAGCACTTTGGGCATATAGAACCTTAGTTAAAACATCAACAGCGTTCACTCCTTTCCAGCTAGTTTATGGTTTGGAAGCCGTGTTACCTATTAAGTGCAAAATCCCGTCCTTGTGAATGGCCATCGAGTTACTTCCAGCCACTTCCGAAGAGGAAAGACGTTTTTTATACTTGGCTCAGCTAGATGAGAATCGACGCGATGCTACAATAGCGATCAAATCTCATGCAAAACGTATTAAAGCTCAGTATGATCGAAGTGTGACCCCTCGAAATTTTTCGGAAGGAGATCTAGTCTTATTGTACGATCAAGCAAATGATAAATTAGGTGCTAGAAAATTCGTGCCTATGTGGCATGGTCCCTATGTCCTTAAGCGAAAGCTAGCGAAAGGGGCCTATGAATTGGTAGACTTTGACGGGGTCTCTTTAGGTAAACCTAGAAATGGTCTTTACCTGAAGAGGTATTATGCTTAAAATGAGTGTGGAGATTTTTTAGTTAGGCTAGCTTTCCTTCTAGCTGGTGTGTTTTAGATTAAAAAGTGTGCTTAGCTTAGAGAGTGTTTTTCGTCGTTATTCCCGCTTATCTTGGTTTTACTCTTGATGTCGCAGATGTCGACGCCTCTCCAAACATACATTGGTTTTGCTGATGGTGCTTGTCGTAGTACACAGAATATT
>APFE030749863.1:28463-44248 GCA_000404065.3 Pinus taeda
CGATCATCCCATCATTGGTGATGATCTCGATACGAAACCACTGCATGGGCCACCTTACAAAGGAACCTCCTAAAAGGTCCTGGGACCCCAATCACATAGCACTGAAGTCGACGAAGGATGTCATCTATGCTGGTCTCAAGCATGTCCCCTGTCAGGCGCTCTAGATGGCTCTCCAACTCGGCCAAAGTCTCTGCTGATTCGTCCTGTGGGGCTGGAATCGGTGCAACTGGTTGCTTCCTCTTGTAAGGCCGGAGAGTGGCTGGTTGCCGTGGGCCCACATCTGCATTTGAAATTTTTAGTATCAGTTTTGGGACGATATAAAAACAACAAAAAATTAAATTAGGAAAAATGTTGAAAATGATTTTACCTGCATCATCCCATTGCTCTCCTGTCAGAAGAGCCATGTCTGGGTCTCCACGGAAATCAACCCCAGCATAAGGAAATTCCTGGATAGCAAAAACCTGATTCTCCAACCATTGGAAATACTCAGGTTTGAACCGAACGACCTCAGTCCCCTCATCAGGATGACGGGCCATAATTGCAACCCATCGCATCAGTTTGGGCTCTTGAGGAAGCCCAGCTCCAATAGTAAGGTGTTGTGGGATCAACATCGGAACCTTCTCTAGACCAAAACTCACAACTATAGCACCATAACCAAAAGTATTTAGTTGTCCGTTTTTGGCCCTGGTCAATTGGCCCTTCACATTGGCCAACACAGCATCGCACCAGTTGAAAATGGTGCCTCGAAAGCAATCAACTGCCATCCGCATCTGGGATCCAGTGCCAATGTGTAGTGCTGCACTACCGCAGAGTCTAGTAACTGTGAATGCAATAACCATGAGTTCAGGAAGGGATATGGTTTTGATATCTATCCCTTTGTCCCAGTTCTGGACATTGTAGAACTCTAGTCAGAGGCTCTCGACAGACTGGCCACCTGCCCTGGGCCCAAACAGAGTCAAGTGTTCACCCCTCCTGGGCAAACCGGTCAAAAATTATATATCGTCCGGCTCGATTTCGAGTTGGTGCCCACCAATAAAGAAGCACTGGTCCTGTATACTCCATCTATCAACCAGCCACTGCAAAAATTCCACCTGGGCCCTCATGCCAGGTATGGCCCAGAACTTGTACAAGCCACATGCCTTCAATGCATCGATCGAAGGTTGATGATTCATCGCGGCGAGGTCCACATCCTCGTGCTCCTGTTCTTGCCAATCAAGCATGATGTTTATCCTACAATCAAGTAAAAAAGGCGAATTAGAATGTGCAAAATTGATTTCATTGGGTAATTTTTGAGTTAGTTAGGTTTTAAAAAACTTTGTGTGGGGTACGCACCCCCTTGTTAGGGATAGTGCGTGGGGTCCGCACCTTGCCTTCACGGCAGGTGCGTACCCCCAACTTTTTGCCCATTGCAAAAAAGTCGGGGTACGCAGGTCTCTTGTGGTAAACCTGCGGACCCCCACGGGCGGGTTTTCAAACCTAAAAACCTCCTAAAAACAAAAATTAAACCCTAAAAAACAATTTCAAATGGACAAAAATGAAGAGTAGGATGATGTGGATTACCTAGAGAAGACGGCGCTCAATTCCGACAGACGGATTTTCTGCGATCTTCACGGGAAGTTTCTAGTCAAAAGCCCTTTTTTCTCACCCAAATCTCAAATGGTAAAAATGAATGGTAAAAAGTCCTTTTTATAAGTTTTTTGGGTAAATAAATTCTAAATTTGTTTATGTTTCACTTTAAAAAGGTGTTTTTTGCAACATTTTTACCCATTTTTAAATAGGTATGAGTAATGCTTGAGTTTTTGTTCAAGATAACGGATTTTTCACGCGAAATCAGTCATTTTCAACAAAAAACCATTAGAGTCACCTTTAAGCTCTTTTCTGACTCCTAAAACATGAAAAGATTGTCGAGTTTTTCTTTTTAAGCTCCTTAAAACGGAACTAAAAAGACGGTCCTCTTACAACCCTTTTCTGACCGTAAAAACACGAAAAGATTGCCGGGTTTTTGTCGTTTCAAATTCGATATTGGTCATAAAACAACGTGTCATTGATCGCTTTTTTACTTTTTTGGATCAGAGGCACTAATTACGAAAAGTACTCCTTGGTCGTGAAAGATCAAGTGGTTATCTCAAGTATTATTTAATACTTTTTCGGGCTTGGGAGACACAAATTTACGAAAAAGTCAACCCTGGAGTCTTCTTAAGTTTTTTCAGACTCTCTAAAAATGAAAAATGCCGAGTTTTTCCTATACTGGACTCGTTAAATTTCGACAGTAAGGTACCTGTTCAATTACAAACAGGAACGGACCACTCCTTCTTAGGGTTCAAATTTAAACTAAGTTGGACTCATCCAAAGGATGAGCTTATAATCAAGCACATGTTATCCTCCTCAAGCTTGTAAAAAATAAAGAGGTACTTGCCAGAAATGGTGGGGGAAAAGAGAGAAAAATGAGCCTGTTTGTCATACTTTGTAACCACTCTTGAACACGACACTTTCATTCACCTCGGTTGGGAAATCCTTTTCCTAACAGTTGATCAAACCACATTGAAAGTCTTCAGCTAGTTTCTGGGTATTAACTTTGGGTCAATCGTCACAAAACCATCTGTTGTGTCATTATGTGTTCAAGAGGTCAGTGCGAATAAGCCATTCATCTGCAAAAATATCTGTCATCCATCTTGACCATCCCTGAGTAAGTCTTTGCAACTAAATTTCTTCAAACTTGATCTATTATTTCATGTTGTGGGATTGCCTACGACGGATCGCTTTCTATCGACTTCAGCTCTTTATCTAGAAATATGATCTAGAAATCGCCAGTACCATGGGATATGCATGCCTCAATGGCAGGTTTCTCGCCTCTGATGATAGGTTGCATCATTGACCTTCGATCGAAGGATTCCGTGACATGTTAGAAATCAACACATCTAATCACATCTCATGGATTGTACTGAGTACTTTGAGAGCCATTGTCATTATTGGTGGTTTCTCTCACACTTGTTAACAGTTTACATCATCGACTGGTAATCAAGTGGTTTCTACCATGTTCGACTTCGACACATTCATTCACATGGATAGAATCGTACTATTTCGAGGAGTAGAAATGAAGACGCTGGATCTAGTTTCCACCATCCAGGCTGCGAGGAATTTTGTATTCATTATGTTGTATATTATTCATAAACAGATGGCTGCATTCATACTGTGTCTACATGTGTCTATACTTGTGATGTATTACAAGATCATTCCTATATCAAAGCAGTAGTTAGTTTTCTAGTTAGTTTTGATCTGAGTATGGGAATGCCTACCTCAGTGATGATATGATCTCATATATATAGGTCTATCATCACTTATACTAGCCTCCTAAGCAAGCCTTAGACCTTAGCTCTTCATGTCAAGCTTTGCAAATGAGAGAAATACATTGAAAATCAATATTACTCTCATTCCGCACTTTCTCCTACTTTTACCTGCGGGCCTGCACCCTTTGTTCATATTATCTGTGTACCTGCACGCTCTGTCTGTAAACGGGTGGGTGCGTACCCCTGTAAAAGTCAAAAAGGCGCAAGTTTATCCTAAAAAACTCACTTTTGGGTTAATTCTAGATATTTCTAGAAGGATTTTGATGTGGATTGTTCGCTCCAGAGTGGTTCATGCATCCCAAAAGAGAAGGAGCTAATCCCTTGATAAGAGGATCTATCCCTTTGAAGGAGGGCTTTATCCCTGTTATCACTCAAGAAAAAATATTTTAAATTCTAAACATTAATTTTTTAAATTTGTCAAAGGGTTGGTGTCAGTTTTGGGTCTAGTCTTTTCATCTTGTTTTAGAGTCTTGTTAAGTCCTAGGAGTCTTGTTGGTATGTTTAAATAAAGGTCAACACTCCGTTTTCATCCATCACTGGTCTCACATCACACCTAAGCTCCATATGTCAATCCTATTTCAAAGTTCTTATGTGCAGCGAAAATGTCTAGGTGTTTTCGTAGCGCAAAACCCAGTCTAGGAGTTTTCGTAGCGTAAAACCCAGAATTTGCACTGGCTGCGCTACGAAATCCGGGATTCATGCAGATCCGTGTCAAATGTCATCCAACTATCAAATATACTAGAATTTGTTAGATTTTCATCATAAAATGTCAATCCATACACCTTGCCTATCACATTCAACTGCTCATTCTTATCATTAGGTTCGTTAGGTGTCTTGGTGCACTCAAGTTTCAAATTTCAAAAAAGGAGCCAAGTATTTTCAGTTATGATTGTGTATGGGTTCATCTATGAGAAGAAAATTGACAAGCACTTAATCAGAATTCTTTGAAGTCCAATTGAAGTAGCTTCCCTTTTCATTTCAAGGGAGGCAATGATCGAGATTAAGATGGTGCAAGCTCTTTCAATTTTCATCTTGAAGGAATTCCATGGAGTTTTTACATAAAAGAAGGATCACAGGTCAGGCAGGTGTCTAATATTGAACAAGATTTCAAACAGGTTGGCTATTAGAGATTCTGCGAAAAACTTCAAGGAGGTCACATGCAAGTCACCAAAGAATTTGCTTCCAATTTCACATGATTTAATTCAAAGGTTGGAGTGTTTGAATTACCAATCTCTCCAGAGGTTATATTTGCAGTCACTGAAATCCCAAGAAAGACAATTTTAAAAAAGAGAACTATGTGTTTTTTACTCACACAGCAGTTTCGTAGCGCGCTACGAAACTACTGAAGGTGACAGTTTTGTTTTTGAGGATCTACCTTGAAAGAAAGAGAGGATTATTTTGAAAAAGATGTTGCTGCAGAGGTGTAATAAGATAACTTGAGAATTTTGAGCCCTAATCAAAAGGTAAATTCAAGAAATGAAGACATATACACATACCAAACCTTGCGCTACGAAATCACTGAAGCAACCTTTTTCAGGAGAAAACCTGTTTTAGGTAGTCTAGTTCCAGGAGGTCTCTAGAGTAATTGAAAGAATATTTTCGGAAATTGAAAGAGGATTTTATTCCTAAAATACTGAAATAGAAAAACCGCTTTCATTTTCTTCAAATTAATTATGAGCTGGGAGAAATGGTTGACTAAACTTGCGCCATGAAACTACTCTAGGTGCAAGTTTTTCACGGGCATATTTCTCTGTTTTACACCTGTTTTTCAAAGACACATTATGGGAGGTAGGGAAGGTGTTTCAAAAACCCAAGAGAGATATTTGTTCATCATGAATTGGTTCACAAAAGCCTCCTTCAGTTTTTCTAAATACGTTTTTTGTGAGAAGTTATGAGCTCTGTCCAAAGACCCATTTTTCAGCCATAATAGAGCAAGGAACAGCCTCCTAGTTTCCAGGAACAGTAAAAGGATGAGGCATCAAGGGCCAGCTGGAGGGTTATGAACACTATCAAATTTGAATTCATGTAGTTATAGGTGTCATAGGGAGTGTTTAATTCCTAGATAAGGTTGTTTTAATCATAATTAGGAGTTACACTCTTAATTGTTTTAGGTCTCTAGGACTGCCAATTAACAGTCAGTTTCATTTAATAATTAGTTTTAGGTGTCAACAGGTGTCATAATAGGTTGAATTCGAATTCCCCTCATGTTGGATGAGGAATCTCAAGTATGTAAAGATCTCTATATATAGCAGAACATATGATGTACAAAAGGTTGGAAAATGTTAGAGAACAAGACTACTTTTGTAAATGCTATGCAGGGATTGATATATACAGAAGCAATTGGACTTTTTTGAAGTTGAGATTCTTAGTGTACTTCAGTGAGCTTCATATTTTATCTTTGATATGCTTTACTTCCATATTCTTAATTCTTATTACTCAGAATTCATGGAGGAACATGCTCTGACTTCCTTGAAGTGTTAAACTATGGTGAATTGAGTTCTTGGGTCCTATCTTTGGATGTTTTTCTTCAATGTTTTAATACTTGTTACTTAGAATTCATGGTTACTCATGCTCTGACTTCCTTTAGGTATTAAACTCTGATATATCACTTTAAATTCTTTCCTTTTGAATACCTTGATGTATCATTACTCAGAATTCATGCCCACATGCTCTGACTCCTATGAACTTCAAGTTATTGAGACTTTCTTGAATGTGTCACTCTTTCATTGAAGTATATACAAGCCTCAGTTTTATAAGAAGAGCTATTTGTTATCTTTATCTCTGTCACTAACTCCATAGCCCAATGGTAGCAAGTCTCCATCTTCCAATATACAAACATATAAAATCACAAACCATAGAGTTAGCCATCTATCTCAATCACAATTACAAATCTTAAACCCTTTGAGAGAGCCCTCTCAGGCTAAGGAGGCTAAGCCTTAGCTAAAAGATTGGTATGAAATAGTTACTTGAAGTCTTCTTGTTCTGCAGCCTTCCAAGACCTGATTTTGAGATAACAATCCCTTTGAAGGAGGACCTAGTAACTTCCCTCCATTGCACTATAAATTAAGGCATTGGGTCAGTTGCTGGGGGGGTTAGAAGCTGAACATTTTGAGGGTAAATGCTGATGGAATTGGGACTTCCTAGTTAAACTTGAGAGGAGAGATCACATGCCTTTTTGGTTTCATTGGGAAGTGAGTGAAACTTGTCAAAGTAGAGGAGACTTCTTGTCGGACCCTGGGAGGAGCTTGTACGGCATCATGGCACAGGTTGTAAAGTTCTTCTTCATTTGAATTAATACAATCAGATTCATTTTTCTCAACAAATTGTCTTGTGTGATTTGTTTCATAATCCCCTTGATCATTATGATGAATATGCTTTATGATATTGGCTTTTCAGGTGCTATTTAATTTGTTTTCTTGTTTGTGTTTGCAGAATTACACTTCAAGGAAGATCATTTGGAGCAAGGGAGCGAGGCTTCCACAAACTTGCATTGGATCCAAGGTAGGCCTAAAACACTTGTTTGCCTTTGTTTTAATTGCATATTTAGAGAAAGATAGTTTTTGATTGGCTTGCTTGTCACTAGATCTCTTTAGATACTAGGAAGTTCGATCTTGTCCGCAACCTCGACTCATTCCGCGTGACAGGCCAAGTTGGTAATCAATGGGGTGTTGGGGGACAAGTCCAAGGTCAGCTTTCTAGTTATGGATTCAATCCGGCTCCGCCTTTTTCAAAGGACTCTCACCGGGTCAGCTGCTAAGTGGTATATTGAGGTAACTCGCAAATCCTTTCAAGATTTTAACTCGTTCGCAATGGCATTGCTAACTCATTTTCAGTTGCCAATTCGGTATGAGACGGGAACGCATCTTCTCATGTCTCTTAAACAGGACATGGCCACGCATATATCTGATCATATACATGAATGGAGACGGCGTCGTCGTTTAACTAAGTTCTGGATTCCTGATCAGCTCATGACCGATTAGTTTACAACCTCTTTTGTCCCTACGATCGCACAAGACATTTCTATTGGAGATTGTGTAACTGAAGAGTAGGCTATTGCGCGTGCTCAGTACCTCGACTTGGTTTATTCCCAGTCTGGTACCCTATATGATTATTTGCCTAATGCCCTGAGACCCAGAACATCCAAAGCTCCGCCGAAGCCATCTGTTGATAGTGTTATTGGATATGTAAATCCATCTTCTAAGAAATCTTCCGCGAACCCTAGGAAGCAAAAATCAAGTGCTTCGAATGAAAATAATTCTCAGGGTGTGTCTAATTCTAGAAATACTTCCGAGGTCAACATCGTCCAGTCCACCACGGTGGATAAAGCCTCAAAAGGAAAGAAGAAGGGAAAAGGGAAAAATAAATCTGATCAACCCAAGCAGGACTCCCCTAAACCTCCACCCGAGGAAGGAGCCAAATGTAAACCTAAGTATCCTTGTCTTATCTGTGATGAGGATCACTACACGAAAGACTACCCAAGGCGGTCCGAAGTTAGTCACTTGTTGAAAGGTGCTCCTGGGACTCCTACGATGCTGAAAGAACCCTTCCCCTCACAGCAAACGCAAATGGTGGCTGACCCATCCTCATCTTCTTCTCCTTTTGGTTCCCAATTTTTCATGGTTGGAACGGTTCCCATTCACATTACGACTCAAGTAAAGGAATATCCGCCACCTGCTGGGAAAGAGCTTGAGGTTCCCTCAAGCGCTCCTCTGTCCAGTTCTGGTCCACTCCATATCGAGATATCTAGCACTGAGATGCCTATTCGACCCCATCCTAAAGGTGTACTCTAGATATCTTCTTATAACCCTAATGCTCGTGCTACCCAGCACTACAACATCATTGAGGACTTAGCTCAGGCTCCGTCAGCTATGTCCACTCTAGAAGTTCTCCAGAGCTACCCCCCAGAGGAAGTCCTTACTATTGGCCATCGGTGGCATCGACCCGACCGACTCGGATTTGATTACTTTTGATCTCGAGAGCCCTGTACCAAGACTGCCTCACCAGATTGCCTTCCTTATCCAAGTCAGAATCAATTCTAAAATGATTCATCGTATGGTTATTTATGAAGGTGCTTCACTTGCATTATGTCTGTTGCTTGTTGGAAGGCTATTGGTTCTTTGACTTTGAGTCAGTCTCCTACAACCTTGGAAGCCTTTGATGGGAGAGAATCTCACCCTTACGGTATCCTCCAAAGCTTGCCTATTACTTTGGAAGGGAAGACTGTTGAAGTGGAAGTTGAAGTCATTGATGCAAATCTTACTTACAACCTCCTTTTGGGCCAGAGCTGGACATATGCCATGCAAGCCATGGCTTCCTCTCTATTTCGTGTCATTCGTTTCCCTCACCAGGGGAAAATTGTCACAGTAGACCAGCTCTCTTTCTTCGCTTCCTCTTCCGAAGGCAACGTGCTTTTTGTGGAACATACCTCCATTCCATTAGAGAGTGTGGGAGCTGGGCTCTTTAAAGATCCCACCCTCATGGGTGTCTTTTCACTCCCACCTTCGAACCTCACCTCTATCAATATGATTTCTGTTCGTTCTGATCCTTGGGTCCTTCCCCCCATTGACTAGATAGAATCATGGGGTGATGAGATGCCGTTGAGTCCCGCCGAACTCAACTATGTCGAGATTGTTTGTGTATCGGCTCCTCCTTTTGAATCTGCTTCTTTGAGGAGATCTCTTGACTCGTATGCTCATTCCCCTTGGCTTGGATATTGTGCTTCTTCGGATCCTTTACAAGAAATATTTCCTTCTAATGAAGCCATTATAGAGACTATGTCTCTCGAGGAACCCCCTTGGTCCAATCTTCACCATCGTTCCTTGTTCCTCCCTACCCTTCAGGAAATGCTTGCCTGTCTTGAGCGGTTTGCTCATTTTCTCCCCTCACAACCCCTTCAGACACCCATCCAAGTATATCAAGTGCCCTCTGAAGGGAATCTGGGAAACATCACGCAAACCCAACAGATCGACATCTCTGTTAAACCAAGGATTGTCGAGCATATCTATATCGGAGTGACTTTTACTCCTGAGGAAATTCAACTTTATATTGGTCTTTTTCATGAGTTTCATGACGTCTTTTCTTGGTCTTACGAAGAAATTCCCGGCATCGACCCAACCATTGTGGTGCATGAGATACCCACGTATCCGGGAGCTAAGCCTATTCGACAGTGTTTACGCCCCGTGCACCCTCGAAAGGCTGCGGCCATTAAATCAGAAGTCGAAAATCTTCTCAAGGTTTCCTTTATCTACCCCATCCCACTCACAGATTGGGTTTCAAATATTGTCCCTGTGGATAAAAAGCAGGGTACCATCAGGGTCTGTTGTACAGGTAAATCCCCTCTGCGGACAAAGGCGATCCCACTAGCCTAAATGGGGTATAGCAACAATCAAACAACGCTAACACGCACGTTCCTAATTACAAAATAAAGGCCAATGATGAGAGCCTACCTCAAATCCACCGCTAGTATTCGTAGAAGAGTCCTCACTTCCGTTCTTTCGCTTCAGCTGGTCACAGTCCTCACGATCCTCGTGAACAGACACCTGCACATGCAAAGAACAAGACAAATACAAGCATAAAATCCAAGAAATGCAACTATGTATCAGTCAGAAAGGATACAATTCAAACATCATTATAAAGACAATATGAGTGGAACCATAATGATATTCGTCTATTATTATTGATAAAAAAAAGAGAATACAACCAAGTTCTGACGTCAAATCCTCCTTTGGTTGGGTGATCGGCAACACATGCCTTGCAAAGCTTGTAGGGGATGGAGAACAAGCCTCTCTCTCCTTGATTACTTGGACATGGATCTCCTCCTTAAATATATAGCCTTATGGGGATGAACAAGGCCTCTTGTAACATGAGCTTAGCAATTCTCAGATTTTGGAAATTAGATTTGGGAGCTTGAAGAGTAGAATTACTAACTAGCTTGTCAAAGGCAAAAGAACAAGCTTATATAGAGGTAGGAGAAGTAGATAAGACCATCCACAAGATTCATGGGATTGTCCTTATCATTAGGAAGCTTCCATGAGAGGTGGAGAACTACTTCCCTCCTTGGTAGATTCGAAGCCCAACCGAACTAACTCAAACTGGAATCAGTTCATAAATAGGTTAGAAGGAACCTTCGAAAGTTTGTTTGTTAAAAACTTTACCCAACTGGGTTGGCGCTAGTGCAACTCTGACACAGAGCGCCAGCTGGCATGCCCTCTTTAGAGTATTTCCCCCATTGGCGCGAGTGATACACTGTGGAACAACACCAATGGAAAAAGGGCTATATTTATGGGTATTTTGTAGAAGGTGTCTTCAGGGCACATGACGTACATACTCAAGGGGATACAATGCAGGTGTTTGCAAGTTATGTCACTTCTCACAGGTTCCCGGAAAAGGTCCTCTAATGTACGGGAGAAGGGGTAATAGGGACGGTGACAAAATACTGTGTAACAGGGTCTGTGTTGATTACCATGATATTAATCGAGCCTATCCCAAGGATAACTACCCCACACCCTTCATTAACCAACTCATTGATGAGTGTCCCGGAAGTTAGATATACTCGTTTATGGATGGTTTCTCTGGTTATAACTAGATTAATATCGCGCCAGCTGATCAACACAAAACCGCCTTTATTTGTCCGTGGGGCACTTTTGCTTACAAAAAGCTCCCTTTCGGTGTGAAGAATTTCGGTGCTACCTTCCAACGCACGAAGTCTTAAGCATTCCATGATATTCGACACATCGTGCAACCTTACCTGTATGATCTACCAGCTCATTTAGCTAAGCGTCAAGACCATCCCGCTCATCTCCACGAAATCTTTCTCCACTGTCGACACTACCGTATTCGCCTCAACCCACATAAGTGTGTCTTCTGCGTAGAGTCTGGCAGACTTCTTGGGTTCATCGTCTCCCGAGAGGGCATCCTTCTGGATCCCCTTAAAGTCGGGGCCATTTTGAATCTTCCTCCCCCTGCTTCCTTGCAGCAATTACAGAGCTTGCACGGTAAAGCGAACTTTTTACGATGCTTCATTCCGAACTATGCAGAGGTGGCCAAAGGTTTTACGCGGTTACTAAAGTGAGACACCACAATATGATGCGATTCCGCCTCTCAAGAGTCCTTCGAGCATCTCAAGGCTCTCCTTGTTTCCGCTCCTTTGTTGCGTCCTCCTAATTACCATCGTGATTACACTTTGTATCTGGTCGCTGCTGATACCACCATTGGCATGGTTCTTGTTCAAGATGATGATGATGGCACTGAACACGTCATTTATTATCTCAACCGCAATTTATTAGATATGGAATCTCAATATGCTTATGTCGAGAAGTTGGCATTGGCCACCGTTTGTGGCGTCCAACGCTTCTGCCATTATATCTTGTTGCGCACTACGACAGTGATCTCTAATTGCAACCCATTGATGTACATCTTGTCACATCAGCTACTGGAGGGCAAGTACTAGAAGTGGATTGTTATCCTCTAAGAGTTCGACCTGGAATTCACTACTGCCAAGTCCAAGAAATCCCTTGTCTTCACTGAATTGTTGTGCTCTTTGCCATCTCTTGCCGCACCCTCTTGGTTAGAGGATCACATTCCAAACGAAACTCTCTTCCTAATCAGCACCCTCGATCCCTGGTACGGGGATATCATTGTCTATTTACAGACGTCCTCTTTTTGTCTCGAGACATCTAAGGATGCTCGACGAAGGATCCACCATCAAGCCCAACCATATCGCATTGTTTGGGACACCCTATACTGTCTCGGCGTTGATTCTATTCTTCGTCGATGCTTAACACTCGAGGAAGCTGAAGAGTTTTAAATGACTGCCACTCTGGCACCTGTGGCAGTCACATGTCCGGATATGCCACTGCATAGAAAATCCTCCGCGTTGGTTACTGTTGGCCCTCTATCTTTAAGGATTGTATTCTTGTCGTCTGCTCTTTTCACAAGTTCCAAATCTACCAACGGAAGATGCGTGCGCCTCCTGCTCCACTGCACCCCGTTGTTACCGTCGGTCCTTTTGCGAAATGGGCATCGATTATATGACCTGTAACCCTCGCTCGGCCGGGGGGCATGGGTATATGATCGTTGTCGTTGATTACTTCACGAAATGGGCCCAGGCGATGCCTACATTGTCTGAAGACGGTCACAGCGCGACACATTTTTTATTCAATCATGTTATCTCACAATTCGGAGTCCCTCAAGCCATCGTCACTGATCACGGCAAGCATTTCCGTAATCATACGATGACTGAGCTTACAACCCAGTTGGTCCTACGGCATGATAGTTCAACTCCATACTATCCTCAGGCCAACGGTCAAGTAGAAGTCGTTAACAAGGTCATGGTTATGATGCTTAACTGAACCATTTCATGCATAAGTCCCACTCGCACTTGATGTTGTTCTCTGCCTTGTGGGCCTACAAAACCTCTATGAAGGATGCCACCGGTTTCACTCCTTTCCAATTGGTTTATGGACTGGAGGCTACCCTTCCTATCGAGTGTGAGATCCCTTCGTTAAAATTAGCCGTCAAATTACTCCGTGACACTACTCTGGTAGAGGAATGCCTTCTTTACCTGGAGCGGCTAGACGAGACTCATTGACTAGGCTCTTTAGCTATCAAAGCACAAAAGAAGCGAGTGAAAACTCACTTCGATCACACAGTTCATCCTCGTTCTTTTGTTGAGGGAGATTTGGTCCTACTCTACGATCAAGCCAATGATAAGCTGGGGGCAGGAAAATTCGACCCCATGTGGCACGGGCCTTACATTATAAAAAGAGTTTTGCAAAAAGGGGCCTACGAGCTTATTGACTATGAAGGGAATCCCCTGGATAAGCCCCGGAATGGGCTTTACTTGAAAAAATATTATGCATGAATTCCATGCACTCTATTTTTGTACATACTTGTGCTTTAGAAAGTGTGTTGTGTGTGCATGTTTTCATGTTTTTGTCTTGGTGTGTCGGCGTGATTGCCACTTATTGTGTCCTTTTGCTTCTTGGACAGATGTCTGGGTCACCTTATGTTGGTTTCACTGATGGTGCCTCCCATAGTACACGCAACTTGTCCTCTGCGGCATGGGTGATCTACGATCGTCATGGTGAGATAGTATACCTTCAAGGGGTTTGTCTAGGTTGTACCATGAACAATTTTGTTGAGTATAGTGTTGTGATCGGGTTACTAGCCGAGGCGATTAATCTCGGTATTCAAACATTGGTTGTGAACTTGGACTCTCAGCTTGTTGTCCACCAGCTCAATGGGCGATATTCCGTTAGAGACCATCGGATTCTAAGGTTATATCTACGTGTTAAGTTGTTAGAAAGGGATTTTGATTTCATCACATATCAACATATTCCAAGATGATTTAATACGTTAACTGATGCATTAGCTAATCATGTATTGGACAGACATTTACGTAACATGTAATTTAAATAGCATAAGAAGCATAAAACACAATAAACCATAAGCATATATATCTATATCTATATATATATATATATATATAAATATATAATATATATAATATATAATATATAATAGATATATATATATAATATATATATATATATATATATATATGTCCAAATGTTTACACAGCGTGCATCATCAAAAAAAAAATACATGTTTGTCTTAATACATCTGGAGACAACATGTCTCTCAAAAAATATGCGTGACAATAAAACCTAGATATCTAATCCCTATGGTGCTCATGGTAGCATGTCACTACCCACACTAGGCGTCTCAAGAGTCGGTGGATGCGACTCGACACCCCCATCGTGTGCCTCTGGTATGCTAATGGGACGTCCGGTAGCCGAGCATAATCTGGAATCCCTCGAGCGATACCCTCAAGGTTTTGGATGAGTTCTCCCCCCTCAGCACCCTCCTCCTGAGGATCTGCTGCAGGCTAGTTTCTCCTCGAGATAGGAGACATGCCGGCTGGTCGCTCTGGGCCAACGTCTACATATGCATAAAATTGTTATCAGAACAAGCATGTATTAATAAAAAAAATCATAAAACACAAAATCAAAAAGATACCATACCTATCTCCTCATCCCAATCCTCTCCCTCTGACAGTGGGAGATCAAGGTCGCCTGTGAAGTTAGTTCCTGCATATGGCCAATCCTCGACCACGATCAGTTGGCGGTGAAGCCACCCAAAAAACTCTGGCCTCCATGAAATTTGTTGGCCTCCCCCTCTCTAGGCATCAGCGTCACCTAACGAGCCATTCTCGGCTCTCGAGGCACCGAATTAGGTACGAAGGCCCCTTGGCCCTGAAATATTAGTAACCGTTCCAAAATGAACGTCACCAGAATGGAACCATACCCAAACTGTTGCAGTTTGCCGCGGTTACCTTTTGTAAGCTGCCTCTTCATGTTGGTTGTCACCGCTACCGTCCAATTCAAGATAGTCAGATTCAGACACTCTTTAGCCAATATAAGTTGGCTCTTTGTGGCCTCGTGGGGTGCCTACGCCCCCGCGGCCCGTGTGATGGTAAACAACATTGCTTTGAGTGTTAGATCCTGAATAGTGGAGATATCCACTTTTGAACTACTAGATCCAAATTGTGCCCTTGGGCACACTCGAGCCATCACCTCCCCCATCTTCTCATAGGATGGCCTACTACCTGTTAAAAGAGGCACTGGTCCTCTGCGCGACAGTCCTGTGATGAAGTAGACGTCAGATACGTCCAGTTCCAGCACTTGGTCTCGTATACGGAACACTTGCTCGTGTTCGTCCCAAAGATTGATTAAGTATCGTAAGAGCTCCGGTTGAGCTCGTAGATAAGGCGTGAGGAAGTATTTCTTTAGCCCGCAATTCCTAAGGGCTTCCATGCAATCTTCTTCTGCTATAGCCAATTCATCTACTTTGTCATGCTCCCTTTCCTTCCATTGGATCACCATTTTGTTTGTTTCCCTCCAACCACAAGATCAAAAACATCAGTTAGATCCTTGGAAAGCTAAAGAAATGCAGTGAAATTGCTGTAAAAATGTTAAATTTTGAAAAGTAGATGTGCTCAGCCATTGGCGCGACTGTTTTTAAAACAGTCGTGCCCATGGGCGCAAGCCTTTGGAGAAAAAAGGCCCATTGGCGCAGGTCTGTGCCCAATACCCGCGCCAATGGGCGCAACCCTAATTTTTCAAAATCCCTCCACAGCAGTCGATAAAGCAAGCTAAAATAACTAAAAAAGGGACTAAAATGGAGTAGGAGAGGAGGCATCTTACCTGGGACTGGCAGCACTCCAAATGGTCACACGGATTCGTCGCAATCGTCACCCAAAGATCGCACACCAAAAGCACTACTGTCACTCTCCAATGAGGTAAAAGTAAAAAGTATTTTTTGTTTTTACCATTTTCACATGTTTATAGCTTTTTTAACCCTAAATAGGTTTTAAAAGTCATTTTTATGAATATTTTAATATATATTTTTGTCAAAAATGGATTTTACACTTGTTTT
>APFE030749874.1:0-33617 GCA_000404065.3 Pinus taeda
AAAAGAAGTTTCTTATTAAAGGAAGAAAGAGACAAATTGCAGCAGGTGGTTTTCACCCACATTGGGTTTCCACCTTATATCATGGTGTTCACTTGTGCTTCTTATGTGTGATGATCTATACTATTTTACTACACCTGTTTACAGTTAATGTGGTTAATAATGTTCTAATGCATTTACTAAAGATAAGCTAACTGAATCATAAGGTTACTTCATGTACGATGGTTGCATTTAACACAGTCGCATATATACGCAGATATACTGAACTGAAGCCACGTATATAAATCTGAGTATGAAAATGAAAAGTAACTGATTTGATAATACTGATTCACCCCCCCCCCTCTCAGTATTATTTCCAACAATTGGTATCAGAGTAGGTCCTTTTGAAGAAGCTTGATAGCTTGAAGGAAAAGATCCATCAGAATGGCTAATCCAAAAAGAGAGGCACACATCAGGCAACCAATCTTTGACGAGAGCAACTTTACCCACTGGAAGATAAGAACCACAACATATCTACAATCGCTTGGAGCAGAAGTTTGGGGAATCATAGAAAGTGGATACAAATTCCCATCAGCAATTCCTACAGATGCAGCCAAGAGAAAGCAATATGAGCTCAATGCCAAAGTTGTTACTGTCTTATTGGGAAGTTTGACATAATCATAATTTATGAAGGTCGTGCATTTCAAATCAGCTAAGGAAATGTGGGACAAAATCATTCTAAGCTACGAAGGAGATGAACATGTAAAAAGAGCAAAGCTTCAAACTCTTAGAATTCGGTATGAAAATCTTAAGATGCATAGTAATGAAAGCATAGCTAATTACTTCTTCCGTATGGATGAGATTGTAAATTGTATGAGGGATTTCGGTGAAGAATTTAAGGAAGAATTTAAGGAAGTTGTCTTAGTTGAAAAGGTTTTGAGATCCCTGTCTGCTAAATTTGATTCCAAAGTGTCTGCCATAGAAGAAAAGGAGAATTTGCATAAAATCACCATGTCACAGCTTCACTGAATCTTAACTGCTTTTGAGATGTGAAAAGAGGGACCATCAGAAGCCGCATTCGAAGCATCAGGATACGTGTCAGAGGAAGAATATGAGGTAAATTTTGTCAAGAATCTTGAACGGGGAACTAGACGGTTCAAAGGTAAGCTACCTTTCAAATGTTTTTCATGTGGTAGAGTTGGTCACTACGCTGCTAAATGCCCTCATAACAAAGGAAAGATGTCTGAAGAAGGTAATAGAAGCTATTATACCCATGTTAAAAGCAATGACTCATTCAATGGTAGTGAAGACATTAGAAGTCTTATGGCATATGAAAAGAAGAATGCAGAAACTGAAGAAGTTACCAAATTAAACGAACAATTGGAGACAGTAACCAGGGTAACGGAGAAATTGCAGGATATAGTAAAAGATCAGAGCATAAAAATTCAGAGACTTCAATCAAAGATCCTCTCTCTAAAAGGAGATCTTGAAAAATCAAAGGAGCAGAACAGAGAAGCTCTTGAAGAACATGAAGTGATAAAATTAAAGCAACAAGTGGAAGAAGGAAGAAAAGCTGAAGAAGACCTAAGGAAACAGTATCTGAAAAAGGAAGAACAACATCAGGTTGAGATAAATATCTTAAAAGGTAAATTAGAAGAAAAGGATAAATTGTTGCGATTTCAAAATAGTACTAAGATTTTGGATGACATTCTTGGTAGTCAAAGATCTCCTAGTATCAAAACTGGTCTAGGCTTTTATGAATCTGTTGAAGGTGAATCTAGCTTACAACGTGAGGCAAGAAACTCTAATGAGAAATCTGAAATGCACAACGAAGAGACGAGAAGAAAACCCCATCAACAGACAGGGAGAGAAATTCTTCAAAGGAAATATTTTACTCCTCCACTGAATAATGTTGAATGCTATGTATGTCATAATCTTGGACATGTTGCAGCCTAATGTAGAAGTAGAATGGTTTAAGACCATCACAAAAGATCATCACATCCCAGGTATTTCAGAGGATAATGCTTTGACTGCAATGCATATGGACACAAAGCAATTGATTGCAATACAAGGAACATGAAATATGTAAGATGCTATACATGCAACAAACTTCGACATAAAGCAAGGGAATGCAAGAGCAAATTTCAAAATTCAATACAAGAGGATCATACATCATCACAGTTTCAAAAGATAGAATTAGAGACAGAAAGGTGTGACATAACTCAATTAACTGACATAACAGACACAGGGGATACTGAAAGTGAAGAAATTCAGTATTCCATCTTGCATACGCTGATATAATGAAGATAAGTTCCGTATATACATGAGTTACAGGCTGCAGAGTCACGTATATGGAGAACAGAAGAAAGGGCAGTAGAACAAACCCAGGAAATGGTTCGGTCACGATATGAAATGGTTAGCACAAGCTCAGGGGGAGCATATACTTCAAATAATGCATTGTTGGCATTATGGTTAGAAGTTGTTGATAAAGTTTATGAAGCTAAATTTAACATCTTACTGTTTTATCAAAGGAATGGTATTGCAAGTCATATATGATGAATGATAGTTATGGTTTTGAATGAATTGTTGGTCTTAAAACTTGCATTTTCTCATGGGGAGCATGGATGGATTGATACAACTTGGCATATACAAAGGGGAGCTCAATCAGAAACTTCAACATGTACTCAGGGGGAGTATGGACAGCAGAAGGTATACCAAGGAAGAGAATATCTTGGTCCGCCCTTTGCCCTTGATCTCAAAGGGGGAGAGTGACATGGTGTGGTGGTTTCCATCAAGTCCAAAGGGAGAGATTGTTGACATTATGATTCAGGTGTTGTCCTTGATGGCAACTCACTTAGAGGTTTGATACAGGTGATGGAAACTTAATCAGATGACAGATCAGAATGTAGCAGGTCAAGAGAGAGGTATATGTAGGTTGACCGTGATGAAAGTGCATATATACGCGGATTAGCGGAGCAAAAGGTGCATATACATATACATGCAGGTTCACAGAAAGAAAAGCGCGTACATGGTTTTGGTCTGTGGTATTTGGTCCATGGTATTGGTCCATGTTATTTGGTTCGAAATGATGACCCCAGGTATTGGGTCCATGGTATTGTTTCTACATGGTTTTGGTCAATGGTATTAAGAGAAGCCTAACCTATATAAGGAGAAGATCATCAGGCAAAAGGGGGTGCAAGGAATGGATGTCTAACGAAGTGGGAAGATCTAGTATTGCTGGTTATCGGTTTGTGTTGCTTGGCTCGGGTTGGATATGATAGCAAAGGTATAATATAGTCAAGTAGCGTATGCATTATGAGATTTGGGGTTTCAGGTTGCTGTTGATTCTAGTGGTTGTTGCAAAGTTATGGGATCTAGTTTTTGTTCTGTGTTTTGATGACAGGGTTTCAGTGATTCAGTATTGGGTGATGATGCAAGTATAAGTTGATGATTGTATTGCAGCAGTGATTGTTTTGTACTTATGGATCCAGTCTGAAAATTTATGAAACATGGTCCCTGGAAGAAAAGAGAAGGTTGTAGCCTTCTGTAGGCTAGCACCTATGTACTAGTATCTTGGCTAGTGCAAGAGCTAAAGGGGGTTGTAGCTCCCTTCTAAGAGAAGCTGGAGAACGAGAGAGGGTTGTAGCTCTCTGTAGGTTGTAGCCTGCGTACTGGTAAAGGACTGCACCAGTACATTGTAAAAGAAGTTTCTTATTAAAGGAAGAAAGAGACAAATTACAGTAGGTGGTTTTCACCCACATTAGGTTTCCACCTTATATCATGGTGTTCATGTGTGCTTCTTATGTGTGCTGATCTGTATTGTTTTACTACACCTGTTCACTGTTAATGTGGTTAATAATGTTCTGATGCATTTACTGAAGATAAGCTAACTAAATCATAAGATTACTGCATGTACGCTGGTTGCATTTAACACAGTCGCGTATATACGCGAATATACTGAACTGAAGCCGCGTATATAAATCTGAGTATGAAAAATGAAAAGTAAATGATTTGATAATACTGATTCACCCCCCCCCCCCCCCCCCCCCCTCTCAGTATTATTTCCAACATGTGGTTGTGAGTGTAGAAAATGTGTCTCTTATGTTTCATATGTATTTCGTTATGCTTCATAGTTCATTCCATATTCATTTCTAGTGAAATTTCCTAAATTAGATAAGGTAGAATTCAATTTTATTGCTCTGCCTATGGGAAAATTTCATGTTCAGTGTTTTTCTTCTGTTGAAAAGTATTCATGTTGCCCATTCCCTTTTCACCCTCCTAAGCAATCTCTCCATTCTACGCTTCCTCAAATGAAATTGATAGACTTTCCACCTATCTTGCCTCACGAAGTAATCTGTGCCTTTGTATTAAATTCTCTGTTTAATTTTTGTCCATTGGTTCCATATCATCCCAGAAACACAGTCATTCATAAAAATCACTTCTTGTATCCATATTCACTTACTAGCCTAAGATCAATATTTCACTGTAAGTCATCTCATACCGTTTCGTTTATCTATTCACTGAGCGTGACTAAGACAGAGCCATCTCCTATTCTGCTAGGGCTAGCTACCAGACTGAGCGTGATTTGTGGTTACCCTGAATTTCGCCTTTCTTCAGCCTAAGGCGGATTTAGGTGCTAACAACATGAACTAGTCATTTAACCATGCTTATAACTAGCATAAAACCATATAAATATTAGAGATATGACAAAAAAATTAAATCCACATATAAACCAGTGAAAAGGTAATAGAGCTTAGCTTTTATTAATCATAGTTAAATCTGAATAGCTTCAGGAGTTGCACGTACCCCCTGACCATAAACATGGCTAAACCAAATATTTCTTTCAATTAGTCACCCCTGTGCAATATTCCAAGCACGAATGTGATATCTCATAGAACAACCAATCCCAGAACAAGCAAGGGAATCCAGAGGTTAAGCCAACTCCACCCTCACCAAACCGTGATCACACCAAAATCGATGCTCCAATCACAACCAAACCAGACTTTGAATGCCATCCAAAATCCATGAGTATTCTTGTGGAATTTCTCATCTCCTTGTCTCTCAGGATTTACCACAATCCAATCCCAGATCATTAGGCCCTAAACCAATACCAGTCTCTTAGGATTTACTACAATTCAAACTTGCATCACTAGGCCCTAAAACGATACTTCTCCATCAGGCTTTACCATGTATTATGTCAAAATTGGTCAAGGGATTCCTATTCCTTTGGGAATGAACCTTGATACCACCTACGTCGTGGATTTTGAAATCCATTAAGCAAACCAAACCTCAAAACTGAGATAAACATCCCAACACACCATGAAATATAGAAAAAGACAATGTTAGTCTGAAACCCACTGTCATTATCGGGAAACAACCATGCCACTAGCAGAAAGATAACCATACACAATCATTCAATGCCATGCATGTCCAAACCAACTAGGAAATCACACATGAAAAAGATTATCTGCAAGTATTCCCATTGAAGCTTCTTGTTCCTGCTTTCCCTCATTGATCCTTATTTTCCCTCCCCTTCCCTTTGCCTTATTTTCCTTTCTTGATCCAAAGATTGAGCTCTCCAAGACAACCCTAAGTGACCAAGAGTGAGAGAGAAAGAAATAGAATAATCACAAAGCTCCAAACTTGAACTAAAAAAATGTTACCAAATGATACTCATAATTCCTTACATGAATGGGGCCTCTATTTCTTCATTTTCCATTATTTTATTTCAATTTCCTCCTCACATGCAACCTGTAACCTTTCACCTTACTTTTCTCCTAATTTCCTTTATTTTCATTAAAAATGTGCAAAAAGTGGCTTTTTCCATTTAATGTCTTTGCCTTAGCTTTTGCCAAGTTTTCTTAGATAAAACAGACATCTAGTGATGTCGACTAGGATATCTTTTCCAAACATTCAACTTCGAAGAAGTGTCCCTTAACAATGATCTTATTTTTCATTTATTAACTTGTATTACATGAACATTTCACTAAGGCTGCTATAGTTTGGGTGGATGTAGTAAAGAAGGAGATTGGTTAACTTGGGGCCCCCGCCCTTGTGTTGGGTTACCCCATTGAGAAGATTGGGATGGATATGGCTAAAAAGGATGGTTGGCAAGTTGAGGAGGATATAGCGGAGAATAAGTCCAAGAAGGAGGTTTGGACTAGGATGGATGAGTGGAAGTGTACCAAGTTTACAAGGGTGAATTCTGATTTGGATTATAATATGGGTATTGTGCACCTTGCATGCCTTGTTGATATGGAGAGGTCCTTGAGGTCTTCTTTGAGTGATTAAAAAAAGATTCTTTGACCCCCATTTTTCCCCTTAATATACAACATTTATTCTTGGCAAATAAGGGAATTAGTCTGTTGCATTATTTTCTTCACAGACTAGGCAAACTTGTATGACATTCAATGGCCATTAATTCCTAGGATGTCTTTTGGTGCATCGAGGGAAAAAAATAGCTAGTTCCCTTTATTCTTCCTCCTAATTTGTTTTGATTTGCATGGCATCCATTTTCAGTGCAAAGGTTTGCATCACTTTACTCTTGAAATCCTCCAGCATGTTACATGTGTCATTCTTAATGGATGTTGTGGAGAGCGAGGAACTGACCAAGCCTTCACTGGCCCTACTCTTCTTCTTAGTAGTCCTAGATTGATTCTTGAACATAGTTCTTGCGTCTTCATAAGAAACTCATATATATCTCCTCCAGAGAATATGTTGAGGGTTTCCAACATATCCTCCCCAACCCCTTGAAGAATAACTAGTTTGAGTGATTTCAGATCAAGAGTCCAAGAGTCATCCTAAAGATAGACTTCTAACGATTCTTCAAGTCCAAGAGTCATCGTAAATATTTATTCCTTGGTTTCATTTGACGTACAATAGTCCCTGTACTTTCTATTGAAGACCTATTTCATTTGGGCCCAAGTAGTGACATGACCCCCACACAGACCCATAAACCAGTGCAATGTTTCATGTTTAACTGTAGAGGGGAATATATTCAACTTATTCTCATGAGAGGCATAGTCGTAGGTCCTACAGACAACAACAACTTCAAACATGAAGGTATCAGGATCCTGATAGGTTAAGTCATGGAAGTGTGGAATGGAAGTAGTGCTTATGTTCTTCATTATATCCAGTACATTGGTGTCTCTAATAGGGAAGACCTCATTGTCCCTGTTGTTAGTGATAGTTTGGGTAGGTGAATTGGGTTCTTCTTCTTCCCCAATAGGTTCTTCAAAAAAATCTAGTTTCACACCTAGACGTTATTCTAACTCCCCTACATCGAGAGAGAAAAGTTCATAGTCATCAAAGAAGAGTGAGGGTTGAAGGTTTGAGGGTGTGGGGGGTTTTTGTAAATTATTTCCTTAATTATCCCTACTCCTACAAGTCACAAAAGAAACTATTTTTTTCTATTTTATATCTTTTACTTTTTCAGAAACTCTATGCAAAACAAGAAACAATACTTAAGCAGAAACAACATCTACTTATACACCTCCTCGACAACAACACCAACATGTGGTGAGCCCTCGCATTGCACCAAGAATGTTACAACTCCCAAGGGCTCCTCAACTTAAATTATCAACTCGGGGTTTGTACAAACTCCGAGTTGATATTGTTATATGCACAAGAGATATGATTCCACTTGTGCCACCCTCAGTTATAACATTAGATCGAAACTTCT
The DNA here is from genome assembly GCA_000404065.3 of Pinus taeda. Taxonomy (NCBI): domain Eukaryota; kingdom Viridiplantae; phylum Streptophyta; class Pinopsida; order Pinales; family Pinaceae; genus Pinus; species Pinus taeda. Next base: position 7,658 of record APFE030749874.1, read on the forward strand.
CAGAGACCCTTCCTCCTACTGAATTAGAATGAACCTTGCTGATAAAGGAAAAACTTGAAATTTCTTTTAATTATGAAAGTAGAAATTCCATTGACTCAACTTATAAATGCTAACTAATCAATTCATGAAAGGACAAAGGCTATTCTACTCGCAGAAAGAAAATTATTTTATCTTGCAGAATTCATCAAAATACCACATGTACTTGTAGAAAGGAAGCTAATTTATCTTGCATAATTTATCAAACTACCAACTAGAACTGTAAGTATCATATTCCTCATTCGCGCATGCTTATAAATCATTAACCTAGTTGCATGATAAAGAAACTAACTCTACTCTGTTTTTGCAATGAAGAAAAGGAAGGGATGGAGTGGCCTAGGAACTTTCCTTGATTATAAAATCACAACCAAGGGTCATTATGCATCTAGACTAAGTCAAAGATAGAGGGGGGGATCAAAACCGATGAAGGTAATTGCTGTTACAATTTGCCTACATGGAATTGCTACAGGAGGGTGGTAATGTTACAAGAAGGCCTGTAATTCTACACATGTGCATCTAAGTGGATTTTGAAGGTGATAAGTTTATTTTGATAGTATGGGGAGGTGGACAGAAGTTGAAGAAAATGTCAGGATGTTGGTTTCAGCCCCTATCCAAGCTCAAGAGATCTTAGAGGTTTGTCTTGCACTAGGATGAGTGCCCTTGGTATACTAGGCACAATGACTTATAAAACATGATTTTGGGACAAAATTTGGAATAAGGAGAAGATGAAGGAGATCAAGATGGAAATGGTAAAAGTGTCCTTCCCTGTAGATCAACCAACCCTACAATAAATCACATGCATGCATCCATTTATCATTGAAAAAAATAAAATAAAGTATGATGGAAAAGATGAGTTGAACTTAAATGACATCCAATTTATGCAATACCACTTTTCTAATCACTAAAGTCAATTCTAAGCTACAAAAGGCAAATGTAAAACTAGACAACTAACACTAATATATTTCCAAGAAATCATAAACATAATCTTTTTTTACTATGATTTTGAATCCTTCCACTCATTCTCCCACAAGAGAGTTGATGTAGATGCTGCTACCATAATATTTTATAGATTAATACTATGCAAGAAGATATGAATTTCTTAGAATTAAGAAGAAACATAAGTACAAGGAAAGGGATCAAATGCTCTAGATTGGGCCCAAACCCAAGGGTTTCACCCCTTTGAAACTAACTTAGATGCAGCTTAAATTGAACTTCTTATTATGAAAAAGTGTTGGTATAATACATCGCATGAAAGTTTAGAATAACAATGTCAAGCTTGAAGATCAATACCTACACCTATCTGAACAAAAATTTGAATCTTCATGATCTCTTCTTCTAGTTTAGTTATACAAAAGGGCAATTGAAGCAACTCCCTTGAACGTAGGAGTGGTTTCCTCCTTGATCTCGAAAATAGTGGATCTTATGCCTCTTGATCATTACTTAGAGTAAGAGTCACTCGGATGCCAATGAAATCAATCTGGTGAGAGAGGATATTTTGATCCCAAGTAGAGTTTAGGGAATTAAGGAGGTGGAAAAACCCCGTAGATTCTCTCCTACCTGTCTCCATCGAGCCCTTGCATAGTGATAGCCTCAGAAATGGTTCATTTTACTACAATTAAACCACATTAGGCCACATACTATGAAAAACACATTTTACTCCTCTTACTAAGCATAATATAATAAAAAATGTGAGTTAATTTAAGGGAATGACAGTTTTAAGTATGGAGGGTGGCATACTAACCTTCAAAATGTACATATTGATGGGACTCATCACTAGTATCTAGACCACTTCCTAGAAATTAATGAAACTTTCCAGGACAATGAATTACACTATGATAAGGTCATCAATACAAAACTTGGACAAGAATTTCACTTAACCAAGCCTAACCATGATAGACATTCCATCAAACACAACATGAAAGTATAATCTGCAAGTCATAAATGCATATTGAAATATAGAGATCTTATACTTATATGAGAATCATCAAGAATATTGAATGCCCTCTCATAATAGTTGCAATAACATCTATTATGTCATGCATTAAATAAACATTCATTTACCAATCAAAACATGATAAGAGCCATAAATAGAATATGTCAAGAAAACATGCTTATAACTAACCTATAACCAGAATAATATCAATAATAGAACATCCATCAAAACCACATAAAAACAAGTATATTTACTTATAAAATATAAGAGGAAATAACTCTTAATTAACATATGCCAAAGCCAACGAAGTCAGGGGCTTCCACTTACCATATGACAATAAATTGTGTGGAACCAAATCTTTCCTCTAGCCAAACATCCCCATGCCATATTCCAATCATGAATGTGCGATTCACAACAAAACAACAAGGGCCTCTTCAGGGTTTACCGCATATCCCGCCATTACTAGTAAAGGGATTTCTAGGCTTGAAACCCTCATCTATACAACTATGATTTACCGCAATCCTGCCATTACTAGTTAAGGGATTCGTAGGCCAAACCATAAACATACACTACCAATATTTGTTGAAATCGTGCCAAAACTAGCCAAGGGATCACTAGGCCTTAAAAAGGCATGGATGCCTCTGGATTTTTTCACTAACTCCATGAGGAATTTTCTCGTCTCCTGCTTGAGGCATCGCCATGCATCCTGCCATTATTGGTCAAGGGATTATTACACCATTGGGATTTTCCTTATACCACCTCAACTGGTTCCAAAACCATCTGACAATCCAAAGCTTAATCAAGTAAAAGAAGCCCATCACACTATGAATATCCAGAAATTGGAAGGAAAAGGTGAAACCACTTTGACATCTGCAAAAATCCATGCCAATGATAAGAAGAAAACCAAATAAGCACATGCATGTACCATGCATTCCGAAACTAGTAAGGAAATCATACATGCAACTCGATACCTGAAAGTAATCCAGCTGTAGCCACTTGATCAAACTCTTCCTTGCTTGATCCTTGCTTCCCTTTGTTTTCTTGTCCTTACTTTTCCTCCTTTTTTCCAATGCTAGAGTGCTCCACGAATGCTCTACAGTGCTCCATGAATACTCTAAGCGTGAAAGAGTATGAGATGGTAGAGAGAGCTCAATGGTAAAACTGAAAAAGGCTCTCAACTCACAAACTCCAACACTAAGAAAATCCATGAAATGATCCTCATAAATATTTTTCTCATTTGAGGCTTCTAATTTCATCATTTTCTTCATTTTTCCTTCAATTTCCTTCTCATGCAAATTTGTGACCTTCACCTTCCTTTTCTCGTATTTCCATATTTTTCATTAATAAATGTCAATTAATTTTTCTTTTCTTTTTTGAATGACTTTTCCAATTTCCTTAGACATAATAAACCGAAATGGACATCAACTAGGATTTTTTGCCCAAAACTCAACTTGAAATGCATGTCCCATGACATTGGTTTTATTTTTCCTTTATTAACTTTATTTTATGAACTTTTAACTCAAGGTTCTTACACCTCCAACCACATGTCACACATATTGAAAACACACTATCTATTTCATATTGCATAATAAGAGTAGCTTTTATAGTCCAACCATTACGATAATTGTTAAAAAAAAAATTAATAATAGCTCCCTTTGCACCAAGAGCACCCTAGTGTATGCAAAATACCCCATTCTTCCACACATACTTTCTCCCCAGCACATACTCTATCCTTTGTAGAAAGAAACATAATAATATTAATTTGACATCTATTCGCCTCCCACCCGAGGTTTATGCAAACAAACTACAACCACTTCAATTCTCACATCGTTGAACATGGCACTAATATAATAGTGTGGTGCAATTGTATAAATCCTGATATGATTGGGCAAAGTGCTAACATAACATTGATGGTGTTAGAGCACTCATCAATGAAATGACGAATTAAAAAATTACTTTTATTTTAATTTTCAAATAAATTGTCAAACATTAGAAAAAATGAAAATATAAAATGGCATTCACCATGGGAATTATGACCAATAAGAGCTTCCTCAGCCAACCGGAAATTAGAAATAATTTTTACTGAAAATTCAGAAATAATTTTTGAATTTATCCAAAAATATAAATATTAAATATTTTCCCAAAATTTTGGTTAAAATTGCAAAAAACACAGCCAAATAATGCACAATGAAACTTGTCCCCAAACCAAATATTAGTCTCAAACTCGCCAAGGACTAATATGGGAACCAAACACTAGAAAACATGAGTTAATGTGCACATGAATCATGAATGAACAACTTTTTGTTGTACACCAATTTTTTTTTATCATTGTACATTGTACATTTCAAATTTTCAGGTAAATCCAGCGTTATTATGATGTGATGTACACCAAGCCATAATCTTATGTTGTAGTTATAATTTAATAATATGTAGTTTTCGCTTACAAACTCCTTTTTATAAAATTCAACCAAATTTTTCAGAAATCCAAGTTACAACTATTAACGATCAAGATTTTTGGGTGCCTTAAAATTTTTGATAGTGATAAATCCATTTCCACCATAAAACATCAATTATTAATTTAGAAAAAAAGAAAAAACAAATTCCAAGAATTTTGGTAGGTAGACACCTTTTTCTCATTATCTCAGTTTGCTCATCAAATTGAGGATGACAAGATGCGTTATAAGCTAATGGAGTCCCAAGACAAGAAAATATATTTGTCTAAAAATTTCGAGTGAAAGTGGGATATTTGTTCTTGGGATACTAGTTAATTAAGGTGGTGTCTTTAATGTGACTTTTGGATGGAAATTTTTGACATGAAACCTTGATTTGAGTTGTTGAAATTGATTTTTTGACTTTATATATGGATTCATCACATTGAAAAACTCTTACTGCACTTCTATTGTGTAGGGGTTACCCATAAAGTGTGTGATTTCCCTAAATTCCCGCTAAATTTTAGAGAAATTAAACCAAAAAAAATCCACAAGAAAATTTTCCAAAAATCTCACTAAAAATAACTTAGTTAATAAAAATGTCTAAAAAATTGAAGCAGCTCATTAAAATGTCTCGAATGTTGGAACACAAAAAAGCCTCAAAATAGTATACTATCTATAAAAATTAGAAAATTTCATAGTAATCTTTAAAATAAAAATTTGTCTTTATGGGGCTGAGGAGGAATGCTGTGGAATAGCTGCCGAATCACAACCAACCAGGTCACTATCTCCATGGCGCTCATCCAATGGATCTGAGGTAGGTGAGTGCATCTCGAAGGTAAGCATTTTACCATGCTCACAACCTCCACGTTCTTTTTCCTTCTCCTCAACAACTGTATTGTTTCATGCCTACGTCTCCCTACCCTTGACGTGCACCCCTCCCGACTGGGCCTGTTACATGCAAAGAATCCTTTTATGACACATCCACTATCTCTATTGTTCGCTTCCTATCTCTGTAGTTCTCCATAAATCCAGGTTCTATCAATAAGGAGAAGGTTTTGTTTACCCCTCTCTCCCTCTGCGCATCAGGCGCAGGGTCTACTCAACTCATTCATACACATCTACATTTCTAGTGCTCTTTCCTTCTTGTTCTTCAATTTTACGCACTGCTTTCAACCTAACTGGCTCTGGTTTGTGGGTGGACGATGTGCACTCCTCCTTCGGCATGCCTTCGAATAAAGGTCAGGCTATTTTGTTCACAATCTTGGTCTCAATCTAAATTTAATGGATGATTTTTATGGCTAAATAGAATTATCTCTGTAGTTTTATAGCACACTAAATTGTCTTGTATCTCAGTAGAAGGTACAAAGCTATTTTTTAGTTATTAAAAAAGATAAAAAAGTTAAGGATTTCTGTTTGTGCATCCATAGCCCTTCCCTACTGATCATCTATATGCACATTCACAAGCCCATATGTTGAGGTCTATTATTCTGAGTTTTATCGAGATTTTATCACAAACAGTGAAGAATTTTGTAGTTCTTTATAAGCCATGTTCAGATTTTTGTCTTAAGATAGGCTCATGGTGGTGCATTTTTGGAATGTATTGCTGCTGTGTTTCATGCCCATGGTCATCATCCTGAAAGTCAGTTGCCGAATTAATATCTATGAGTATTTTCATAGGATGGTTTCATGTTAGAGCTGGTCTGATTATCCTGTCAGAGCTAGTCTGTTTAGGGAGTTGAGGGTGCTCCCTGAGCTGGTAGCTTTTCCCACAAAGTCTGCCCTTGGTATTTTCGGGCTGGAAAATCCTCAGGATCCCGAAAAATTCAAAATTCACGACCAAAAGCTTGGTTTCTGTGATAGGATTGTACTGGAGGTAATGTATCATGTCCTGGAGCTGATGTGTCTTGTACTTGAGGGAATTTAGAAGTTAGGCTAGTCATTCTCCCACCTTGTCCTTAATTAGGCCACGTCACCGAGATTTATTGTTTTTGGACAGCTTGCTCCTGGGGAACCAGACCATCCCTCATAAAGCGAGATAGTTCTCTCGGCTCTTCCTTATGTCGTCTCATATGTCAGATCACCATTAACTTTCCTCCTTTAGCTGTATCCTATCCAGGTCTTGTGCTGCAGAAAAGGACTGTCTCCATTAAATTTGGAGAGTAAGAGCCTTATTTGGGTATCCGTTTAGGACAAATGGTACCTTGGAAGGGAGGTGTGTGATGTCGAGTTTTTTGGACAGCTGGCTACTTGGGATCCTTGCCCTCCCTCGTAAAATGAGATAGTAAATCTTATCTCTTCCCTTGCTGGTGCCTCTGTCATAACGGCCTTACCTTTCCTCCTTTAGCCTTTCCTATCCAGGCATTTTGTTGTAGAAAAAGGACAGTTTCCATTAAATACAGAGAGTAAAGACCCGATTTGGAAGATCTTAGGAGGTGCATGAAGTCGTATGGATAATGCATCAGATGCAGAGTCCACGAAAGCCATGATTCGAGATGTGATTCAAGCTAAAGCAAGTCGGGAGGCCGCCACATGTCTAGGTGGTTGTAAATCAACCCTTGATGACTTGGTTGTTCAACCTACGTTGCCTATTGCTATCGGAGTGGGTGGGGAGTCATCTAGAGAGTGATATTTCTGGGAGGGCAACCAAAAAAAGGTCTATAAACATATGGAAAAGGTTATATATGAACATGATAACCAATACAACAAGAACCAAAAGTCGGTTAAAATCACCCCTCCACCAGATGCCATAAATCTGGACAACATTATCTTGAGAGATCGCATTTCAAGTCTACAGGAACTGGCTCTGGTTGGCAAGTGGCATTTTCCAGTGATGGATGATGCCACTATGCGGAAATGGCTGGAGATACAATGGAAGCCTCTGATTAGATATATCCCAATTATTTATAACCTCATGAAATATTGGTACTGTTTCCATTTTTTAAGTGCCCGTGATCTAGACACAATCCAAAAATTGCCTTGGGTCCATAAAATGAGTTTCCTCACCCTCTATAAGTGGTATATAGGGTACGACCCACTGAAGAACACTCCCTCTAACAATTTAATTTGGATTAAGCTTCTGGGCTTGCCCTTAGAGTTATGGTCGAAGGAGACATTAATGGAGATTAGAAACGCCATAGGTAAACGTGTGTATGTAGACCCAAGTTGCCTAGGGGAAAAGGACAAGAGGATTGTGTGGGTTCTTGTAGAAAAGGCGTTCAGGGGAGGGTTTCCAGACCGCATAGAAATAGCATGGAGAAACTCAAAAATAGTTCAAAGACTGGACTTCTGGGGATTCCCCTTCAGATGCACTCGATGCTAAAAGACGGGAAATTTTATTAAAAACGGCCCTCGGCATAGGCTATTTCCATGAAATTCTCAAACACATATCAACAGATACAAAATGAATCCCCTGCATCCTGAAAAGGCGAAGCCATCCTCCTATATTAGCCTCTCTCCATCAAAACATGAGGAGATGCAAGATCTGTCAAATATTGGAAAATATTCTAGCCATTCTCCTCTATATTTCTCTTAGGATAACTCCATTCCAGAAAGTTCGAGTAGGCTTGTATCCACCTCCGAGAAATTGTCCCACGCTATTCAGTAATCGCTCCCCCCGGAACAAAAGGATGACAAAGAAGTCCCTCCCCCTCCGCAGTGTGTTGAGCCTATCAAAGAATTCTCGGTGGGATCCCAAACCATAGTTATTTCATCATCATCCCTTCCCACATAAATGGAGTTGATCCGTCTATAAAAGGGAAAGAGGCAATGATCTTAGCTCCCCCTCTTAACTCTCTCATTTAATCTCCATCGAACCTATTTGAAAATGACATTGAATTTCTACTAAGTAAGAAATCGCTTGAATTGGAACCCTTAACCATTCATAAGCCGAGAAATCAATCACCTCTCGGGTTGATATACCAATCATTGATATGACAGAGAATCAAACTCTTAGAGCAAGGGCGGCTGATAAATATCCTCAATGACTTTCATCTTATCTATGAACATTAGAGGTTTGGGAGCAGACCTCAAATTTTCGGCGCTAAAGAATTTATTCCTCTCGGTTTAGCCAAAAATTATATTAATTCAAGAAACTATGCATAGTAATTATGTTACTATATCCTATTTTAGGAAAATGTTTCCCTCCTAGCACCTGGCTACCATGGAGGCAAAAGGTCTGTCAGGAGACCTAGCAGTTTTATGGGATTCGACCTGGATCAAAGCAAAAGAATATAAATGTTTTGCAAGAATTCTCATATCAACATCTACTAGAGGTCAAGATTGTCCAATTAACATATTGAATATCTATGCCCCATATAAGAACAGGCTCCCCTTATAGGAAAGATTATTTTCATCATAAATTTTTTATATTGAATCCTTAATAATTGCAGGAGATCTCAATGTAACTCTAAATCCGGAGGAATGATGGGTTAAAAGCAGCAAAAGAGACCCGCTAGGAGATTGTATCAAATGTGAACTACTGCACAGAAATCTTATAGATATAATTCCTTCTAGAATGCTACCAACGTGGGACAATGGAAGGTTAGAGGAGGCGTACGTTGCAAAAAGAATTGATTGTTTTATTGTTCACGTCAACATTATTGACAGAATAGGGATGCCTTTCTCATCCATTGTAAATGTCTTCATATCCGATCATACGCCGATATATCTCAACTGGAGGGAGAAGGGGTTTATGAAAGGGCACCCCTTTAAATTTAACAGATGATGGTTAGAAGAACCTGATTTCAATGATATAGTTACAAGAACTTGGAAGGACTTATCAGCTAGAAACAAGATCCCCCCCCTTGTTGACCTTCAAAGACAAGATGTCCACGATGAGAAAGGTGGTAAAATATTGGCAAATTAAGAAAAGATTCATGGTAAAAAAGGATCTGATGGAGATAAAACAGGAATTAGACAGTATCTCAGGATCCTTGGATGCTAATTCTCTCCCATTTGATATCAGATGTTGTCTCAACGAGCTTGAAAGGAGAAAAAAAAAATTCTAAAACAAGAGGAAGCCTCATGGAGACTCAAGGGCAGGGCGATTTGGCTCAAGGAAGGTGACAAAAACACTAAATTCTTTCATAAGTATGCAAATTCTAGGCGGGATAAAAATTCCATGTGGAAAATTAGCGATGGTCAGGGGGGCTTCCTTTTTTCCCAGCAAGACATCCAAAAGGAAGCTGTGAAATAATTTGAAAGACAATATAAAAGAATGGAAGCTTGCAGATTTCAGGATATTTTATGGGGCATAGATCCTTTCCCCGAAATGTTTGATGAGGAAGAAAATGAGGATCTCTTGTAGCCCATAACTGAGGACAAACTTCTTGGTGTAATGACGTCCTTCAAGAAAGACAAATGCCCAGGTCCAGATGACTGGACAATAGATTTCTTTACCCACTTTTTTTATCTCATCAAACATTACCTGATAAGGATGGTTGAGGCAGCAACAATTTCAGGCTGCATTCACCAGATTATGTCCTCCACTCAAATAGCTCTCATCCCTAAGTAATCGAAGGTTGAATGCTTTCAAGACTTTAAGCCGATTTCCCTTTGCAATATCACTTTCAAAATTATTACAAAAGTAATTGCTGAAAGGATCAAATCTACCTTAGAATATTTTTTAACGAAGGATCAACACTCTTTTTTGAAGGGTAGGAACATATTGGATGTTGTTGCTAACACGCAAGAAATTTTGTATTCCATGTTTACAAGAAAATCTGATGCTACCATTTTGAAAATTGATCTTCAAAGAGCATATGATTCCTTAGATTGGGGTTTATCAGATGTCTATTAGCTAATATTGGTCTGAAATCCAACATTATTAAGTGGATCATGGCTTGTGTGGAGAATATAAGCTATGTTGTCATTATAAATGGGATCCCCTCCCCTTTTTTCATGTAGAAAGAGGTCTTCAACAAGGTTGTCCCCTATCTCCTTTGATGTTTGTTTTGACAATGAACTCTTTAAGCCTTCATATTAACATTGCAGTTAGTGAAAACAGATGTAAACCATTAAAGATTTGCAGGATCAATTTCATTTTGCATAACCTGTTTGTTGATGATGTGCTCATCTTCGCAATGTTGTGCAGAATCACTTGGTCATATCTATATGTCATTTTGAAAAGATTTCAAGATGCTACTGGTCTTCATATTAATAAGTCAAAGTCTATTCTGTTCGACAATGATGTCAACATGGAAACAACTGAATGGGTCTTAAGGTTGTTTGGGACAAATATGAAATCCATAGAAAATGGATTTCAATATTTAGGTTTCCATCTCAAAGAAAAGGGATATTCAAAAGTAGATTGGCTATGGATAATTGACAGGTACCACAAAAAGATATCTACTTGGGAATATAGGAGCCTATCACTGGCTCGAAGGATTATCTTAGTGCGAGCAGTGTTAACTCAACTTGCTGTATATTGGGCACATTTATTCTTTCTCCCTATGACTATCATCCAGACTATGAATAAGATTACTGCAAATTTTATTTGGGGTGGCAAATCAGAGTAGAGGAAATACCTTCTTGTTAAAATGGATAAGAACTCTAAGCTAAGAAATTCAGGTTGTTGGGGACTGTTGGACCTGAGATCATTTGGGAAGGCACTATTGTGCAAATCATTATTGAGGGGGATCTATGGAGAGGGCCCCTGGAGCAACACAATTCAAAAGAAATACATGGGTGGCAAAGACATCGCACATTGGTACAGATTAGGGAGGATTGGCTCCAAGTATGGGTATGCTATCTCGCTCAGCTTTCGTAAGATTAAATAATATTTTCTGAAGAACTTGATATGGAGCTTCCAATCTGGCAGCAGGCTTTTCATTGGAATAGACTCTTTTATAAGCGGGCGTGAGAAAATTTCTGTTCCTGTAAATCTTCTAATATTTTTCCATAGAAAGGATTTCTTCACGTAGGATAAACTCATTGCATCATGGCAGGGCCCAATCCCACTGTGGAGAGAGGCTAATAGTTTGGGGATGTGTGACTCTTTAGCAAGACAAGAGACAGCCTCATAAGCAGTGGCATATATAGTTCTCTACCTGAAGATGTTTTGGTATGGAAAGTGGCATATGCAAGGTCCGAGGCTTGCGTGAAGGACATCTACATTAACTTCATTGGGTTAAAAATATCACACGCCAGCCCTTCCTTTCCTTCCATTTTCTGGAAAGCCGGATGTCCTTTCAAATTAATTTTCTTTGTGTGGTTGGTGTTCCACAATAAAAATATCTACATTAACTTGATTGGGTTAAATATATCACAGGCTAGCCCTTCCTTTCCTTCCATTTTCTGGAAAGCTGGATGTCCTTTCAAATTAATTTTCTTTGTGTGGTTGGTGTTCCACAATAAAAATTTGTCTTGGGATAATCTGAAAAAAATAAACTGGCATGGGCTGGGATTTTATTTAATGTGTGAAGCAGCAAAGGAAAGCGACTTCCATATGTTCTTCTAGTGCCAGAAATCACGACTACTGTGGGATGAATTGGCTGTCATACTTGGATTCCCTATTGTATCTCATGCTTCTATAGAGGAAGCTTTCATATGGTGGACTGGGCAGCGTGAATCTTGGAGACAAATTATAATGATAGTCCTGTGGTTTGCCTAGAAGTGGAGGAACAATATCATCTTTAGAGCCACAAAAGATCCCTTCATGGCTATTTTACAGAATGTTGTTTCCTTTTATGAATCCCTTCCGGCTAAGAATCAAAAAAGAAAAACTGTAAATGGGAACAGGCAAGGAGATGTTGTCTCTTAGGCCCCAAGGGCTTTCTTTGATGGCGCTGTTCAACATGATTCCTGTGGGTGCGAGGTTCATATTATCATGGATGAGGACCTTCACTATCTTATCTCATGGAATGGAGGAAATGGCTCAAACTGTATGGCTGAGGCGATGGCTTTGACAGGTCTTCTTTCGTTTTGCATCTTTTTTGATATTCACCTTGTGTCAATCTATGGAGATATTCTAAAATTATGGTTGATCATGTTATGGGAAAATGTTATATGAGTTGCCCTCACCTAGCCGGCTGGATGGATAGAATTATGTATTTGTGGCGTAAGGTACATGGATGCTCCAATCAACATATCTACAGGTCAAAGAATCAGCAAGTGACTGCTTATCTAAGGAAGGTTTGCTATCTCAAACATGTAATTGGTCTATGAAGGTAATATCTACAACGGTTTCCTTCCCCATACAGGAGTTCTCCCTCCCTTGCTTCTAAATGCTCTGAAATTTGACTGGTATGTAATGTTTTTGTGATCATTTTGACACATATCCGTGTATATATTTCTCGTACAAGCATGGTGTATAAGGGGTGACCTCTCCATGGAAGTCAGTTTTTATTTTTCTAGGATTTACATGCTGCTTTCTCAAGATGTCCTGTATTTGGCTTTTTGTATTTAGAGTCCCATAGAGTCCTGGATGCTCAGGGCATCGAATATGGTCCTGTTTCAAGCTTACTTTCAAAGTTTTTGATGTACTATCTGCTTTATATTGCCTCAATATAATACAATTATGCTTTTCCGATCTGAAAAAGATAATAAATAAAAAAATAAATACTATAAATTATACCTAATGTTATTTTTTATCTCATACTTAATATAATATAGTAGATTATACTTCAATTTTAGAGCTAAAATTATTGATGAAAGTTTGTAATGACCAAACAGTTTATATGAATAATTTTTCTGATTTACCGTGCTAGGTAAATACGGAACAGGAATTATTATTTTCTTAATGCTAAAAATATTATTAGTTCAAAATTATGGATTAAGTAATATTATAATAACTTTTATGAGGAAAGTTATTTCCTTTTTCTTGCTTAAATAAAAGAAACAGTTGCCAGCAAATAAGGGGAAACCCTAACTGCTTTTCCTCTTCCATAGAAGAAAGGGAAGAACGAAAAGGCCCAGGCTGTTGAGGAACAGACGGGGGGAAAAGGAGAAGGCACTGAAGCAGAAAGGGGAAGTGCTACGTCTGGTGAGGACCAGATAGCACAAGCACCACTGTGCATTACATTGCACAGACACCAGTGTGCATTACATTGCTGAAGGTTGTGGCCGGCAAATGAGCTTGGGGGAGAGATTCAGTCTAAATGACTGATCTCGTGGTTGGGAGGATAACAAGCTTTAGATGAGCTTCTCCATTCTGGAGAAGAGCAGAGATTGGAAACGAGACATTGCAGGTAAGTACAAATATGATTTCAGTATTTGCTGAAGAATTCTTTATAAATCTTTAAGGGTTATTGTCAAACTGTAATTTAGGAAACAATATATTGATGTATTGAGTAGTTCATCTATTCCACCTATTGGAATTAAAGGATTGACAAGTTAAATCTTCATTCTGTAATGACATCTTCGATAACCCAGTAAATAACAATGGAGAAAACCAGTAATTTATTATATGCAAAAAACAGGGAAAGAAGTTGTTCATTTCATAACTGTAGAAGCATAGAAAAACCCAAACTATAATGACTGACATTCTGTGTAAACAATAAGAGCATAGAATAGAGTAGCACACAGCAATATGAGAATGAATTGCATTATAAGTTACAAAACTACCAGAAGGGTTATTATGAACTACAATGCCTCCAGCGCTATTACCGCGAAGGTTAAGCGACCGTGCATTACACTATATAAACCCGCAACGGGGCTAAGTAAACTATACATACAATATATAACCCGCGACGGGGAAACTTGTTGTAGGAACCCTGAAAAGGAGTCTACACACTAAACAATAAAGTATACATTGCAAAACAGTTTCTTAAACTGTACATTGTCAATATAATCGACAGTGGAAAGAATATATTTCGTAAACCTTATGAACAGACTTCTGTAAAGGAAAGGAATCATTAATATATCAGACACAACAACCTGCAGAGGATCCCAGTAATGGAAACCGTTACCTTGTCAAGTAAACAACCCCAACTCACAGATTATATATATATTCATGCTCTATTATAATGAAACGCTATTAAAAGCTGAATACAGAAGGATCACATAGGAGTTGCAATCATATGCTAAATACTGAATAAACATCATTGCTGACCTTCATGACAATATAATTATACAGTGACGAAAACTGATAGTTTGCGCAAATACAAGCCGCATTCGAAAATAGCAGAGTATGCATCACATAGAGTCAAACTATATATAAATGGCGGAGAAAATACAGTATTGTGTTCAGTTATCTTGGGTCGAACCCGGAACCAACAAACACTTGGATTGAACAGTATCTGTACTAAAGATTACATGATTAAACTATGCGCCGACCGGGCTAAAATTCATTAAAGAGCATATTCCAAATCAGTGCTGAGACTCAATATCACAGTTAACGGGTTCCTCGAATAGTTTCGAGAGAAATTTGTGTAGCCATAACAAATACATATAACTACAACTATTCAGAATAAACTGTAACAAAATGCCATTCGACATCATAGTCTAAACCCTCTAGGGCAAAACTTGAACCCTCTGTTATAAAAGTTCCCTGTCCGAGAGCATCATTTACGCTCAAGCCATATCAGTGAACGATAATACTCATGGCAGAAAGAAAATGATAATAAGAACGATTTTGGAGCTAGATGGAATCAATAAATCCCTACTGGGCTATGAGAAACTTACCTGTAGGTTGCGCAGGGCAGCAAAAACCTTGCAGATCCCTTGCCGCCATGAACCTCTTCACACCTTCATCCTGATCAAACATAACGCAAATGAGGAATTAACCTTATTTCTAAACAATGAAAAATAGGAAGCAAGGTGCACAGATACATTTTAACGGACAAGGGTTTACCTGAAGCCGAATGGAAACTCAGCGCGAAAGACTACAACAGCATCGTTTTCGACGAAATCGGTGACAGCAATCTCAGCAAGGGAAGCGGAACTATTTCAATTCGAGCCCAAGACCAAACCATGAGTTACAGTGGTATGGGGGCGACGCCGGAGGAACTTCCATCTGGAGGATGCGGCTCTGCGAGCCAAACACTCAAAATGAACAGCCCAAACCCTAAGTATCTCCTTTTAACAGAGGCAAGTCAATTAACACCGTCCGATTTACAAATTAAATCCTCAGCATTCATTCTCTGTGCAATCCCGAGGAGGCTGCGGGTATGGCTGTGGCATTTACTCCAGCCAGCTACCTCTCCCCATCAACCAACAATCGTATCAGGGAATTTAATCGAGGAGGCCAGTTGTCCACCATTCAAATCCTTGGTTTGAATGCCGCCCAGTTTATAAAGTTACGGTCAATATAATCCCGCGGATGACATTAAGTTCGCATGCCAAGGGTGGTAATAGTAACACAAATCAAGTCATGTTCATTCCCGCCAACATGTGGGTCGGGACTAACCCATGTAACTTTACCTCCATTAAATTAAATTAATCACCTTAGAGTGTTAGTGTAAAGGGTGTTTTGCGTAGGTACGTAAATGTTTTTTTATTTACCCGGTAGAGGGTTGTGACATATGGTATCAGAGCCTAGATACAACACTGTGGCCTCTGGATAAGACAACAATGACAAATAAGGACACTGTATTAAATATATAAACAAATAGTCATTTCCATTATTACTCTTGAATGTTTTTTTTTCTGTTGTTATGATGAAGCACAGGATCAAGGTTCTAAAGACGGAGACATGAGGAGGGCAGATAATACACCACGACGACTTGTAATGGGGCAGTGCGTACCCAGCCCAGAAAATAATCCAGAACTGTGGGTACAACTTGGAGAAGAAGCCAGAATCACAAATCAAGCAATTCCGGAGAGAGTACAAGAACTAAAGAACGAGATGGCTCGACTACGAAAAGATAATGCTCGATCAACGATGGAACAAGAAAGAATTTTGAAAAGTTTGTCCGACAGACAAAATCAATTACCAGTTAATCCTAGTGCAGAACAGCAAAGGATGTCTGAAGCGCAGAACCATTGCATACCCCCCGAAGGATCGGAGGAGTGGGAGGAACGCTTTGATAATGTATTTGAACAACAAACCTCAAAAAGACAAAGGGTAGAATTACAAGGGGAATTCCACAGGATTAAACCACCACATTTTGATGGAGAACAAGAAGAAGCGGCTGAAGCATGGATAATCCATATGAACAAGTATTTTTAGCTTTATGAGTATGACAACAATCTTAAAGCATGATTGGCTATTTTTCAATTATAGGGGAAGGCCACCTTATGGTGGGAGGAGGTGAAGATTGTAAAAGGGGTCACCGAGCAGAACATTACATGGGACAATTTTCAAAGGTTCTTTAAAGAGTGATATTTAACTGAGTGCTTGTATGATGAAAAGGCGAGAGAATTCCATGATTTGCGATTGGGGCAGTAGACTATGGATGAATTCATCACTCGCTTTACTTCCTTACTCCGTTACGTGCCATATATAAGGAAAAAGAAAAAGTACAACGATTCGTTAGCAGTTTACCACCATATATGCGAGAGAGGATTGAATTTGACAATCCAAAGTCAATGGATGAAGTAATCTGCAAGGCTAGAATCTGTTATCAACAAAGTAAACAAAAAAGGGAAACTGCTAGTAGGAAATGGAATGAGAAGAAAGGTTTTAAGACAGTTGGAAACAGCAAAGGAAATCGCAGCAATGGAAATAAGGGAAATGGCAAAGGAGCAAACAGTAGATTTGCATCAAGAACTACATCTAAGTTTAGAATTACAAATGAGTCCAAAGTCAGCGAACAACAACCAAGGTTGGACAGTGAAGGGACAGCAAGGCCCCCGGTGCAGTGCTGGGGTTATGGGGGACCCCATTACATTAAAAATTGCCCACAACGGAAAGGGACTGAACAGTTATCCAAAATTCATGAAGCCTCAATAGTTGGCGAGGTTGGTCGCAGTGTACCCAGAATTAACGCGGCCTTGGAAGACTGGCAAGCGGAATATCAGCCAACCATGGTCGAATTCGAAGGTAAAATCTCAAACCTTATCATATCTGTTTTAATTGACCCCGGGGCTACACTAAGCTATGTGAGTCCAAAGGTAGTGGAACGTTGTAATTTACAATCTGTTAAATTTAAAAACCCATGGCTAGTGCAACTAGCTACCGGAGCCAAGCGATGGGTAACAGCCAAGGTCAACGATTGCTCATTTACCATAGCAGATCAGCCAGTAATAGCTGATTTGAATGTGCTTCCTCTCGGCTCCTATGATATCCTAATCGGTATTGACTGGTTGGAAAAACACTGGTCATTAGTTGATTGCAAAACCAAAATTATTTACTATAGAGATCAGCAAGGGAACAGAAAAGAAATGCAGGGAATTAAGCGATGAGTGCAGGTTTGACCGATAACTGCAAACCAACTGATAAAATGTATACGAAAGGGGTGTCAGGCTTACGCCATTCAAGTGGGATATGCGAATTCCAAGGATAAATCAGCCTCTTTGAACAGTATTCCTATAATACAAGAATTTACAGATGTATTTCCGGAGGAAATTCCTGGACTACCGCCACGAAGAAATATAGATTTTACCATTGAGTTGGTACCAGGGGCCGCACCAGTATCACGAGCACCCTACAAAATGAGTGTACCCGAGTTGACAGAATTAAAAATGCAGTTGCAAGAGTTACTAGATAAGGATTACATTCATCCTAGAATGTCTCCATGGGGAGCCCCAGTTTTATTTGTCAAGAAAAAGGACAGCACCCTCCAGATGTGTATCGATTACAGACAGTTGAATAAGTTGACCATCAAAAATAAGTATCCTTTACCCCGGATCGATGAATTGTTCGATCAAGTGAAGGGCGCAACGGTGTTCTCTAAGATCGATTTACGATCAGGCTATCATCAAATCCGAATTAAAGATGAGGACATCGCTAAAACAGCTTTTAGAACAAGGTATGGACATTACGAATTTGTGGTCTTGCCATTTGGGCTAACCAACGCCCCTGCAACCTTCATGTGTTTAATGAACAGCATTTTCCATCCGTACTTGGATCGATTTGTGCTGATATTTATTGATGACATATTGGTATATTCATGCACCATCGAAGAACATTATGAACATCTCCGAATGGTATTACAGACCCTTCGAGAGCACCAGTTGTACGCGAAGTTTAGTAAGTGTGACTTCTTTAAGGAAGAAATCCAATATTTGGGTCACGTGATCACAAAGGATGGAATTGCAGTAGATCCGGAAAAGATAAAGGCCATAATGGAATGGCCTGTACCAAAAGATGTAGCAAATGTCCGATCCTTCATGGGATTGGCTGGGTATTATAGGAGATTCATGGAAGGTTTCTCGAAAGTGGCTTTTCCCATTACCTCATTACAGAAGAAAGGAAAGGTATTCCATTGGACCCCAAGCTGCCAGAAAAGCTTCGAGCAATTGAAACATCTGCTCACCACAGCACCTATTCTGAGTATAGCAGATCCTAATAAGGATTATGTGGTCTGTACAGATGCAAGTAAAGAAGGATTGGGAGGAGTCTTGATGCAAGAAGGCAGGGTAATTACTTACGAATCTCGGAAATTAAAAGAACATGAGCAGAAATATTCTTCTTATTACTTGGAGTTGGCTGCTGTTATACATGCTCTGAAGATGTGGCGGCATTACCTTATGGGCAGGAAATTTTTGTTTCTCACCGACCACCACAGTTTGACCAACTATTTTAGCTAGCCTACTTTAAACGCTAGGCAAGCGCGGTGGGTGGACTTTTTAAGCGTTTTTGACTTCGATATAAAACATTTGCAAGGGAAAGAAAATAGAGTAGCTGACGCTTTGAGCTGGAAAATACAAAGTTTGTATGAAGTTTCTATTAGTGGATGGAAAAGTCCCTTTTTGGAAATAATAAAGGAGATTTCAGACCAAGATACAGAATATCAGCAGCTAAAACTGCAAATACAACAATCTGCTAGAGAGGACAGCCAACAAGAATATAAATTAGATAATATTGGATTAATCTATTTCAAGCAAAGGTTATATGTGCCCAATCAAAGCAGAATTAAAAATCTGATTATGGACGAATTCCATGTCAGCCATTACGCTGGTCACCCGGGTTATCAAAAGATGATAACAGCAATCCGGAAAGAATATTTCTGGCCAGGAATGAAGAAGAGTATTGTCGAGTACTTGGCACGGTGCTTAGAGTGTCAGCAGATTAAAGCAGAACATCAACACCCAGCAGGATTGTTACAACCCTTGCCCATTCCAGAATGGAAATGGGAAATCATCTCCATGGAATTTATTACGGGATTACCTAGAACAAAGAAAAACAATGATTCCATTATGGTGGTAGTGGACAAATTAAGTAAGGCTGGACATTTCATACCTGTACAATCTACATACAAAGCTGCACAAATCGCTCACATTTTTATGCAGAATGTGTTCAGATTGCATGGCCTTCCGAAAACAATAATTTCCGATCGTGATGTGAAGTTCACATCAGATTTTTGGAAAACACTGTTTACTGATTTAGGAACTCAGCTGAATTTCAGTACAGCATACCATCCGCAAACTGATGGACAGACTAAACGAGTGAACCAAGTGGTAGAGGATATGCTAAGGGATTATGTCATGCAACAACCCACACGGTGGGAAGAATATTTACATTTGGTGGAATTTGCGTATAACAATGGGTATCACACCTCAACGCAAATGAGTCCATTTGAGGTTATGTATGGCTGAAAATGCCGTACACCCTCCAGCTGGGGAGGGCCTGAGGATAAACTAAGTCTAGGGCCTGAAATGCTTAAGGAAATGGAAGACATGGTAAAGAGGGTGCGTGTTAATTTGAAAGCTGCTCAGGATAGACAAAAGAATTTCGCTGACCGGAAAAGAAGATTTAAAGAGTACCAGGTTGGGGACCATGTGTATATCCGAATTCAGGCCAAAAGAAGTACTTTGCAGTGGAGTGGGTGCACTAAATTGGCACCCCGATATTGTGGACCCTTCCAGGTTTTAGCAAGGATCGGACTAGTGGCGTACCAACTAGCTTTGCCAAGTCACATCCGGGTCCACAACGTGTTTCATGTTTCAGTACTAAAGAAATATGTGTATGACCCTAAGCATGTAATCCGATGGCAGGATATACAGGTGGGGTTATTGTTACAATAAAAATTCAGCAAGAATTCCATTTGAAAGAAAACTAATTCAAGGAATTGTGTATTGTAGGTCGAACCGGAAGGAGAGGTTCTGGTCGAGCCGCTGAGCATTCTCGACCGGAGAGAAGTGCAGCTGCGGAAACGAGTTATTACCCAAGTTAAGGTACAATGGCGACATTTTGGGCCCAAGGAGGCCACTTGGGAAGATGAAGAATTAATGAAGAGAACCTATCCAGATCTGTTCATGACTGTAAGACACTGAGACGGTGTCCAATCTCAGGGGGAGGAGATGTAATGACCAAACAGTTTATATGAATAAATTTTCTGATTTACCGTGCTAGGTAAATACGGAACAGGAATTATTATTTTCTTAATGCTGAAAATATTATTAGTTCAAAAATATGGATTAAGTAATATTATAATAACTTTTATGAGGAAAGTTATTTCCTTTTTCTTGCTTAAATAAAAGAAACAGTTGCCAGCAAATAAGGGGAAACCCTAACTGCTTTTCCTCTTCCATAGAAAAAGGGAAGAAGGAAAAGGCCCAGGCTGTTGAGGAACAGATGGGGGGAAAAGGAGAAGGCACTGAAGCAGAAAGGGGAAGTGCTACCTCTGGTGAGGACCAGATAGCACAAGCACCACTGTGCATTACATTGCGCAGACGCGAGTGTGCATTACATTGCTGAAGGCTGTGGCCGGCAAGTGAGCTTGGGGGAGAGATTCAGTCTGAATGACTGATCTCGTGGTTGGGAGGATAACAAGCTTTAGATGAGCTTCTCCATTCTGGAGAAGAGCAGAGATTGGAAACGGGACATTGCAGGTAAGTACAAATATGATTTCAGTATTTGCTGAAGAATTCTTTATAAATCTTTAAGGGTTATTGTCAAACTGTAATTTAGGAAACAGTATATTGATGTATTGAGTAGTTCATCTATTCCACCTATTGGAATTAAAGGACTGACAAGTTAAATCTTCATTCTGTAATGACATCTTCGATAACCCAGTAAATAACAATGGAGAAAACCAGTAATTTATTATATGCAAAAAACAGGGAAATAAGTTGTTCATTTCATAACTGTAGAAGCATAGACAAACCCAGAATATAATGACTGACATTCTATGTAAACAATAAGAGCATCGAACAGAGTAGCGCACAACAATATGAGAATGAATTGCATTATAAGTTACAAAACTACCAGAAGGGTTATTATGAACTACAATGCCTCCAGTGCTATTACCGCGAAGGTTAAGCAACCATGCATTACACTATATAAACCCGCAACGGGGCTAAGTAAACTATACATACAATATATAACCCGCGACGGGGAAACTTGTTGTAGTAACCCTGAAAAGGAGTCTACACACTAAACAATAAAGTATACATTGCAAAACAGTTTCTTAAACTATACATTGTCAATATAATCGACAGTGGAAAGAATATATTTCGTAAACCTTATGAGCAGACTTCTGTAAAGGAAAGGAATCATTAACATATTAGACACAACAACCTGCAGAGGAACTCAGTAATGGAAACCGTTACCTTGTCAAGTAAATAACCCGAACTCGCAGATTATATATATATATTCATGCTCTATTATAATGAAACACTATTAAAAGCTGAATACAGAAGGATCACATAGGAGTTGCAATCATATGCTAAATACTAAATAAACATCATTGCTGACCTTCATGACAATATAATTATACAGTGAGGAAAATTGATAGTTCGCGCAAATACAAGCCGCATTCGAAAATAGCAGAGTATGCATCACATAGAGTCAAACTATATATAAATGGCGGAGAAAATACAGTATTGTGTTCAGTTATCTTGGGTCGAACCCGGAACCAACAAACACCTGGATTGAACAGTATCTGTACTAAAGATTACATGATTAAACTATGCGCCGACTGGGCTAAAATTCATTAAAGAGCATATTCCAAATCAGTGCTGAGACTCAATATCACAATTAATGGGTTCCTCGAATAGTTTCGAGAGAAATTTGTGTAGCCATAACAAATACATATAACTACAACTATTCAGAATAAACTGTAACAAAATGCCATTCAGCATCATAGTCTAAACCCTCCAGGGCAGAACTTAAACCCTCGGTTATAAAAGTTCCCTGTCCGAGAGCATCATTTACGCTCAAGCCATATCATTGAGCGATAATACTCCTGGCAGAAAGAAAACGACAATAAGAATGATTTTGGAGCTAGATGGAATCAATAAATACCTACTGGGCTATGAGAAACTTACCTGTAGGTTGCGCAGGGTAGCAAAAACCTTGCAGATCCCTTGCCGCCGCGAACCTCTTCACACCTTCATCCTAATCAAACATAACGCAAATGAGGAATTAACCTTATTGCTAAACAATGAAAAATAGGGAGCAAGGTGCACAGATACATTTTAAGGGACAAGGGTTTACCTGAACCCGAATGGAAACTCAGCGCGAAAGACTACAACAACATCGTTTTCGACGGAATCGGTGACAGCAATCTCAGCAAGGGAAGCGGAACTGTTTCAATTCGAGCCCAAGACCAAACCATGAGTTACAGTGGTATGGGGGCAACGCCGGAGGAACTTCCATCTGGAGGATGCGGCTCTGCGAGCCAAACACTCAAAATGAACAGCCCAAACCCTAAGTATCTCCTTTTAACAGAGGCAAGTCAATTAACACCGTCCGATTTACAAATTAAATCCTCAGCGTTCATTCTCTGTGCAATCTCGAGGAGGCTGCGGGTATGGCTGTGGCATTTACTCCAGCCAGCTACCTCTCGCCATCAACCAACGATCGTATCAGCGAATTTAATCGAGGAGGCCAACTGTCCACCATTCGAATCCTTGGTTTGAATGCCGCCCAATTTATAAAGTTACGGTCAATATAATCCCGCGGATGACATTAAGTTCGCATGCCAAGGGTGATAATAGTAACACAAATCAAGTCATGTTCATTCCCGCCAACATGTGGGTCTGCACTAACCCATATAACTTTACCTCCATTAAATTAAAGTAATCACCTTAGAGTGTTAGTGTAAAGGGTGTTTTGCGTAGGTACATAATTTTTTTTTTTATTACCGAGTAGAGGGTTGTGACAAAGTTATTAAATTTTCATATTATAATTTTATGCTAGGACTGTAGTTGAATTAAATATTAAGTATGAAATTTATTAAAGTTTGTAATGATAAAATTTAATAAAATGAGTAATTAAAAAAAATAGTATGGAAAGTCAATTTCAACAAATGATCTGTGTACGGATCACATGACCGCAGGCACTACGTAACTATCATCTTCCGTCTCCCGACTCGACTGCCAAGTGTCGCTGCTGAAAAATAGTGAGTATAAAAAATGAGGACCGCAGGAAATAAATAAATGAATATATGAATATAAATAAAAGAAATTGTATTTTACATTTTCTTTTAGTTACTAAGGTTATATTTCAATTCTAATGCTAAGATTAGGTGTGGAATTTATTAATTTGTATAATAATTGATAAAAATATTTTCATAATATATATATGTAAAATCAAAAGTCAACTTCAACGCAGGATTTGTGTGAGATTCGCATGGGTGGAGCCACTGCGTAAGTGTCATCTCCCGCGTCTCAAGTCGACTGTCAGCGTTGCTGCTAAAAATGAGGAAAGTGAGTATAGAAAATAAATTGCTGCTAAAAATGAGGAAAGTGAGTATAGAAAATAAATGACTGCGACAAATTATAAATAAATGAATAGTTGTGAATATAAATAATATAAAACAAACTATAAATTAGTTGGTAAAATAATTTTTTCCAAATCTCATAGTATTTTTTCGAAATCTGACTTTTAATTGTTAAATTTCAGTATTTTAGGTATTTAGAAATTTTCAAGTGTTTAACCTATTTCTGTTATAAAAAAATTAATTTAAACTCTCATTCTGATTTTTTCAATTTTTTTAACTAGATTATTTAAAGCATCAATTTTTAACCTTTTCAAACAAGGCCAAAAATATTATTAAAAAAACATTTTATATTTTTCATATTTAACATAATATTAATATATTAAGATCGTATTTTAATTTTATTTTAAAAATAATTAATTTACCAAACTTATTGATGGAATCAAAATAATTGTTTCTCCCAAATAAAATTAAAATAATTATAAAATAAAATAAATGCTATAAAAAGCTAAGTTCAATTCGCATGACTGGAGCCACTACCTAAGTATCACCTTCCGCTTCTCAAATCCACTGCCAATCGTCCGAAGACCATAGAAATTAAAAGAGCGGTCTACCGAGCGGCATTTTGGCCCGGAAATTGCTCCTGTCAGAAATGAATTCCAGCGAATGGCGACAGGGACTCCTGCATTCCAAACGGAGTAGTCTATACATGCGAATTTTTGGACACTAATGTGCTATGTGATATTGTATTGATGGTCATAGATACCATGGGGAACAGGGATGAAATTTGATACCTAAATTGATTGTTATTTCTATTTTTCGTTGAAATTATAAAGATAAATTGGGAGGTGTGGAAACTATCAAATTTAATGAGTGAGTTTATCTAATCAAGATTTCCCACAGAATATGATAGTGGGATATGATATACCTTATTCATATTTTTGTTGTTGAGACTAAGGGCTTATTCTGCAGGAGACTATGATGTGTAAGGGCGCCTGTTTGTCATCAAAGTTGAAATTTTACTTATGTTTGCAAAAATTAAATAACTATACAAAACATTTAAACCATGTCTGCTCATAAAAAAATTTGCAAAAATTTGCAAGTGAAGGCCTATGATGTTTTTTTTTATCAATAATTACAAGAAATACAAACCCTACAGCTGTAAAGATAGAGTGGAAGGAGGAAGAGAAAGGATAGTTGAAGCAAGGATGTTGTACACTGTATCCTTATTTTTCTTGTTGAGATAAGGGGCTTATTCTACAGATGAGTATGATCTGTAAACGTGTTTATTTCTCATCAAAGTTGAAATTTGACTCATAAAAAAATTATAAAATAGATAATAAAATTAAATAACTATACTAAACATCTAAACCATATTTGTTCATAAGAACATTTGCAAAAAATTGCAACTGAGGAAATTGGATTCTTCTCTACTTATGTTATATGTTAGATTGGTATTTAAGATGGATCTATGCGGGTTATTTTTTATCCACAATTACAAGAAATACAAAGTCCCCCAAGGTAAAGGTCGAGTCGAAGCAGGAAGAAAAATGATTTAACCGAAGGAGAGTGAGGCTCTACAAAAGAGTCAAGTAGCGCCTGTGGAGGAACTTCAGAGTCTAGTGAGAGCTCTCAAGTTTGGTTGGGCACTTCTAACACTGTCAAAGATGTCTTTCTCTCTCACATATCACTGTTGCCTTCAATATCCGAGGATAAATGCTTTCGCACAACTTAAACCGCACTCTCACAAATAAGATCTCCTTTGTGAAATTTTTGAAATTTTGTTTATTAAATTTAATTTTCCAAATTTAATTTATCTTATTAAAGTAATTTCAAAGATTTTTTATTCACATGCC